>JAMZAV010000506.1:600000-883456 GCA_024449915.1 Sweltsa coloradensis
TAAAGTAAAGATTTAAACACGGGTTTACCCAAATACCTTGGCAATAATAAATAATACTGGAAACGCGAACGTCGTAAATTTTTAATTTAAAAAATGTGCAATGTGGGTCTAGCTATAGCACGTGCTCGCTTATCAACGGTCACACTGAGCGTTTCCTAGTATTTGGTATACTCCCATACCCGTGGGGTTGTATGTGTACACTATTCGCAATCGACAAGAAAAACTTGTATATTTACACTCCGCCGACCAAATAGTGTGGTTAAACCATGTGTACACAATGTACAGATGAGCTACCAGTAAACTTGTGTACTTAGGCTAACTACACACGCAAGTCCGTCCATGTTAATTAAATAAACATTTAATAATGATAATGGAGAAAGAAATGTACAGGACGAGATGGTAATTTAGCCTGAATCACGAACGAGCCTAGTGGAGTCACCCTCTGGGTAGGACGAGGAGATGGAACGTGACGTAGACGTAGTCGACGACGTGCTCAAAGGAGGGTGGCGGGTCTCAAAGGAAGCGGGTGGGCCTGTCTACAGCCGCGTAGCGCGTACCCGACTGGTGTTTGTAGTTGTAGGGGGTGCCACATTGAAGTTTGTGTCCACAGTGTAGACATTTCAATGTCAGTTTCATTTTGATTTGTTTATGTTTATTTATATTATGATTTATTTGAATCATCCGTATTTCTAAATCAGATTTTATAGTCGTCATTTAAAAAAAAAATCGTATTTAGAGTCAACTTCCCTGTCAAAGTCTTGCACGTGAAAAACAAACACATAGTCGAAATTTTCACTTTAAATGTATGACATACAGTATTAATGTTCTTCAAATAACTTTTTTTTAAATTTTAAGATAAGTTGTAAATTTGCAACGGCGCATTAGAATAATAAATTGATATTATTACTAAACCAAAAAAACAAACTTGTTTGGGTAATAATTTTATTAATTTATTAATTTCTTAACTAAAAATAACTAATAGTAATTTTGTTGGTACAAATACACCTTGCCGAGAAAGTTACAAATTTATTTATTTAACGTCTATCCTATTCAGTTATAAAAACTGATTTACAAAGGAGGACAACAAAGTTAATTGGCTTTTGAATTCAATTTACACATTGAATAATTAATTAATTTTATATCATTCTACTATTTATAATCTATTTTTAATGATGGTTTAACTGTTTTTCTTACTGAATTCACATGTAAACTATACATCTATTTTGTATAATTGGTGTATTGTCTAGGCCTAACTACATCCTAACAAGTAGTCATGCTTTGTGAATCCACGACATAAATAAATCTTAATTGAATGTTAACAAAATTATGATTTCAACAAACAAGATGCTAAAAACGGCATGCATACCTACTTAGCAGTGTCAGTGTAGTGTGTTTCGTTGAAGTCTGTTGAAGTGTTAGTAATTTTAAAAAAATGAAACATATTTGAATACGTATTTAAACCCTATCTGTTCTGTTCATCGCACCAATTAAATCGAAATCGAAAATATTCGTTGTTTTGTTAGTTCAACATTTACAAATAAATTAAAATTCTACACAAGTACTTATTTATTCTCTAAAAGTTCAAATAAAAGTGGTGTGCGTGTTTTTTTTTTGAGCAATTAAAATGTGTATTACATAAAATTAACTAATTGAATACTGTTTTGAGCCGTATTCAACAGAGTTATGACTAATTATTTGGAATAATTAATTACAAATATACAATTATATATTCAAACAGTTTTACAAAGTTAAGGATATATGTTTTTAATTTAAACATGTTATGAGTTAGAGTAAGAGTATTAGGTAAAGTTGTGTCTGAAACATGTACACAGCTTTGCAACAGCAACAGCACCGTATGGCTTTGTTGATCGTAACAGGCGATATAAGAGACAAAGTCCATCTCGAAAACATCAGATATAGAATGTAGGGGAGTATACTCCCCGAAACTAGAGGCGAGCTCTTTACGGTTACGTGAAAAACTCCTATCATCCCCTTTCCCGTGACTGGTTCTGGACCAGCATGGAATTTTCTTCCCAAATCCCCTAAACTAGAGTGGTGCATTATTACCATACGGTTGAGGTGCCCTTACATCAAATAAACTAAACTAATGAAAACGATACATTTTATCTAGCTCTGATAAGAGTAGCAGGTCTGTCATTCAGTGTCTATGTGTACTTAGTAAGAACTAGTACCGAGAGGCTACATAGCCCATAGCACACAGTAGAGGCAGAGTTTGGTTTAATTCGGTGCTCAGCCAGGCGTACAGAAGCCCAGGGTAGGATGGGGGGGGGGGGGTAGGATGCGCATATAATTGGATGTGAGATCCCCAATTACTGCTCGGAGCTCGGGAGCGGAGCGCTCGAGAGAGCTACGGAGCGGAATGGAGCGCTCGGCGTATAGACCCCAGAGGCGAAGAACAGCCTCCATCCAGACCGAAATACTCTCTCTATATATATTATCTCGCTAGCCTCTACATAGGCCGATGTGTACTATAGTGGAAGCATAATGGGCCAACGATTCCAGCCAAAATGTGTGTTTGAGTTTCAGTACAAGTTGTGTGTCTTGATGTGTTAGTTTAGATACTTGGAAGAACTTCTCATTCTCAATTCTTTTTTGCAATTTTACTTTGCGGAAAGTATTTAAAATGTGCCAGTTAATATTTTTAAAAGCATTCGACAACATGACATGAGAAGAAATAGAGTATCTTACAAATCACCTAGTAAATTAGACTAAATAATATGTGCTTCTACTTTCATTTGCGTATATTTAAAAACAGTTTTTTTTTTAAAGGAAGAATTACAATAGACAAATATTTAAATATCCTTACAGATATCTTAGGTCGGAGACAGATTATTTATTTCATTTAATTTATCAATGTTTGTTAGCACTGAAGTTTCCTTTGATTGAAACACGCGCATAACTTCTTAAACAAATTGTAAACAGTCAAAGTAATCATAGATTCATCAAATAGAAAGCCAACAAGAAGAAAACAGAGAAATCATCGTCTTTGTTGAAATTAAAATTGGAAAATAACCAAACTTATTCCCATTGCATTAAAATAAAAATTCAGATTACGCAACCTTTTTCTATACTTTGTAATAAAAAAAGATTAAGCACATCACACACTTATGAAAACTCTTTTAATTTATTTATTTATTTTGAAGTCTTATACAGCACGTTAATACCATTTTTCAAAGACCCTAACTACATCTATATCAAATAAATGTTGACAATGAAATGGCGAATGATACTCGGAGATAAAAAAAGAGATGGTTATGAACAGTAAACAAATATATAAAAAATATAAACACCAAGAAAAATGACAATAATAATGCATGCCAAATATAAAACCATTGCAAAATGTTTAAACTTTACAATGCACATATAAAATATTTGATCGTCTGCCAAGGAGATAGTAAAAACTGCATTGAGGTCCCCTAATACGTTAGATCAGTAGACAACAAGGTGCAATGTATATTACTACCATCTCACTTTTTGGACCCGGCACCTCCACCAAAACACGAAAATATAGTGTTTTATGCAAAACTCGATAGTTATCTCACACATTCTGTATTTCGTATAATAACCTATATTACTTACAAACATGACGTTGGATTTTTCGCAAAAAACAATAAAACTCCAAAAATCAGAAAATAAAATAGAAAAAAGTCCGAAATGTAAAACCAAAGTAATTTTCATTATTTAGCGACTTTTCCGGTAACTTCCAGAGTACTTCCATTTCATTGAAAATACAGCTCGAACAAAAACAACAAATACAAAAGGTGGTTCCCTTGTTTTAATCAAACTATAATGTAGCGCTCGCGTTGTATTATATGAGCTGAGTTATGAACAAACTAGCATCGTAGATGTAATTTGTGTTGTTTCACCGTTTCACAATGAGAGGAATGTCAGAAAATAGCACCACTTTGTGAAAAGAGATTTAGTAAAAATCAAACCATTCACAAACACTCTTACTTATTTCCCCATCCCTTTTTGATTGTTTGACATATTCGTGTAACTATAAAACATCTTTAAGATCAGTTTAAAGAACGTTTTTAATATATTAAGCGCACATCTGGTTGAAATACGTCGCATTTAAACAATAACAAACAAAATTAACACGCGAAAAGTCAAAATTGAATATAATTCTTTTCTGATGATTACGTAACCGATATGACGAGTTGAATTTGACAATCATTTTATTTCTTTTAAACTTCCAGACATAGATATCCCATATAATTGGCTAGATTAGCAGTCAGCGGTCCACTTCCGGGACAATTGGAAGCCATCTTGAATGGGTGAGTTTGCATGTTAATTAGATGGGAGCGATTAATCGAAAAAATATTTTTAAAGATGGCCGCCAGTTTGACAGGTGAGCATATTAGACTTTGACACCAAATGATTACTAAATTCCCTTATGCAATAACTTCTTATTGTTTCTGTTTGTTCAATACCATGCTGCACAAGCTAAAACCATATCAAACAATCCAGTAAACTACTTTATTGCATTAAAAAAGCATGAATTAAAACGCCAAACCGCCATCTTGAATGGGTGAGATTGACGCTTCAATTTGGTACACTCGCGCCGGTGCGGAGGTATTGGAGACTGATAATCTAGCCTACTATATAGGTGTTAAGATATCTATGCTCCAGATATGGGTGAAAATTGGAATGGTCATACATTACAGAATGGGGCAGTACAATTATTTTGCGTAGGCGTACTGGCTGGACAACTACGTTGTATGTATAGCCCACACACAGGACTACAATGTAACAGTATCAAAGAGGCTGTCAGTTCCATACCCGACACTTTCAGGCAACGCACAGCTCCGGTGGGGGGTGGGGGGGTGGGGGGGGCGTTCAATGGGGTGGAAACGCGAGAGGTGGAGTGTGTTTTTATCTCCACTCACATGTGAAAAAAAATACAACGGGGTTGTTATTTTCCGTCAAGCTCAGCCTCGGGGTCCTGGTTAAATATACAAGCGCGCACGCACAGAAACATACTCATACACTCACCGACAGAAACGCACGCGCATATACACCTTACACGCAAGCACACACACAAACACACTCATACGGTTCTTTTTTTTAGCACATTCCAGTCATATTTAGAGTATTTTTCAAACTAACCATCAGTTTGAAAAATAAATTCTAGAGTATATTATTCAAAACAAAGAATAGTTAAGTCCAAAATACAATTTAAACATTTAATACCATCTTTAAATAAGTGTTTATTGGACAAAACAATGCATCCTCTTTATCAATATTTGTTATATTTTGACTTTTATTCGAAAATCTTTTTCAAACTGAAGGTTGACAAAGGAAAATTAACAACAATCCATATAAACAAAATGACCATGAACCATCTTCACCAATTTTTGTGTTTTAGTGCTACTGTATGTTTTATTTTTCATCAGTTATGTTGGCAGATATGTTTCATGGTCATTTTGTTTATATGGATTGTTGTTAAAATTTCCTTGGTCAACCTTCAGCTTGAAAAAGATATTCGAATAAAAGTAGAAATATCACAAACAAATATTGATAAAGAGCAGTGTTATGTTCAATAGACACTTTTAAAGAATAAATACATGTTCTACTAGTTTCTATAACACTCGTACACCTACGAGAAAACATACGACACACGTACCTAACCTGTAGTACAGTAGATTAAAGTTAATTTAAATACATAATATTAACTAGTGAGGTGCGAATATCCGAAATTTCGAACCGTGTCTTGTTATCCAAACCGATTTTCGAGGAATCAAAACATATTTTGGGGGGATGGTGGAGGTGCCGGTCCAGGATTTTAACACGTTATATGTGGAGGAGGATCAGTTTTTATTGTAACTAAATAGGACAGTTTTAAAAAATTATTATATTGGCCATAAATAAATAAATAAATAAATAAATAAATAAATAAATAAATAAATAAATAAATAAATAAATTACGAGTGGGTGGGGGGGCACTGACAATAAAGCAATTTATTCTAATTATTTTCATTTTCTAGCTCGTACATCCAAGATCTCTGACATAGACTGTTTTTCTTTTCACTTTTCATTAAATTGGTTATAAATTAAACAAATAATAAATAAAACCATGTTGTAGTAATTCAACTTAAACCATCAGAGACGTGAAACGGGAACAATATTAAAACACTATTGTAATCAGTCTAAGCAATAACGTGGTCGTTCATGGATTTAGACGTCGCTTTTTTGTCCCTTTGTAGCATTAATTTTAAACGCTCTTAATGACATCCCCCCTCCCCTCCCTCCCACCCCTCGCTCGCTCACTATTCTCCCACCCGGGGGCTTATTTCGCATCGCCTAGTTTAATACTTCAAAAGACAGATTACAGCGTGCATATACTTGTTGGCGGCTGTTACGACTAGTACAATGATAGAGAGATGGTGAGAATCTGATTTAAAAAAGTATTAGGTGTGTTAGTAGGGAACAAAATGCATACTTTTTTTTATCACATGAATGAATATTGAGTTTTAATTGAGTTGAATACAAATTTACAATACTTTTATTGTACGGTAAATAACATATTCGCGATTCAAATAATGTGTTTTTTACGTTTGATTTTTTTATCACATAAATAATATGAGTTTTAATTGAGTTCAATACAAATTTACGGTAATAATATGTATTGGTCCTACAGTAAAATAACAAAGATTCATGATTCAAATAGTAATAATTTTACGATTGAATTTTTAGAGCGTGTTTAAAAAACGAATACAGATAATTTATTGGTGGTGTAAGGATGATGAACTATATTCATAACGTCAGTTGACTTGAGATTTTAGTGACGATTTTCCTACAAAAACATTTAGCTGCACAAGACCCAGTCAGAAGCATCGGGCTGTCAACCATTGGTATAGCAAAATACGTAATAAGTATAAAGAGATCATAGATCAAGAGAAGCTAGGGTAAATAAGGTTTCTGAAATTGAAGGTTTAAACTTTGGTCTAAACAAAGAAACAAACCTTCAGATAGGTCAAAAATAATAATAATAAAATGATTTACACATTGTTAGAAATTCATGAAACTTTGAAAACTATTCTTGGATTTAGGAATGTTTTGAAACTAATTTTTTGAACGCGACGTTAAAACAAAAAATACATTTTGCATCGCAATAATAATTTTAATGAGCATCAAATTCAAATTTGAACTCAAGTATGAGTTTGCAATCATATTCATTAATACGTTAATAATATCATGTCGTCAATCTTATGAATTATTATTATTTAGGCAGCGCATGGCAGAGTAATGTCGAGATTGCTTTCTATTCCAAGTTAAATTGGCTGGCTATGTTTAGGGCTTCACTACCTCTAAAACCTGCACCCCACACCATGTGCTAATTAGTACTACACTTAGGCCCGCTTCAAACTACGTCCTAACTTAAATTGAGAGTTGATTTGTCAGGCTTCCAACTTGTAGACTTATTATAGGTTATATGTCTATACGGCGTGAGACACAATTGTGAGCCTTGGGCTAAGAAGTAATTAATACGCTGATGGAATGAACGATAAGTTGGCGCTTTGGGCTCATTTCTGCTTCCAATGCAGAAGCCCCGGATCCGATCTGGGCTGCAGTCAGTAGTGTGTTAACTTGTGTAATGTCGTCGACTAAGTAACGCTCATTACGAATTATAATACATAATTATGTTATTTAATTTTGAGTTTGTTAGTTGTATAAATGTTGTATAGTCATAAGTTGTTTTTTAGAATAATATAAAATAATTATAAGTTTCATTAGTTTAAAGGTTGCATTTATTGTTTTCATTAATGTAAGTATATTTGACCATCCTGATTGGATGAAAAATCAGTGTAATATATTAGTTTTTTTGAACTAAAAAATTAACGCCATACATTTATAAATATATACATATCGATTTTGTAAAATATGTAGCAATTAAATTAAATAGGCCTACATAATAAGTATATGTATATGTAATATATGTAATATGAGAAAACTTTGCGAGCTTTAAAAAGGAAGTTTAGCAGTCTACTCCCAAACCCCAAGTGACAGAAAGTTTGATTCATATCAGTAAGTTATCACTAATGGGAACTTTTTTTAATGTGCATATCAACACAAAATTAGCTTTGTTCATAATTTACACTCGGTTTAGGATAAAATTATTTTTAGATGAAAGACTTCTTATCATTAAAACATTGAGAAGTAACCGGGATTAGCCACATCTTAAAAAACGCATCATAATATAAACAACTAAAGTGATAGACGAAGGTTATTATTATTGTTGTTAATTCTTTATTCAACAAAGAAGGAAGTTGAAAGTATTTTGACGAGAAAATCATGAATAAATCTCGTGCCGATTTATTTATAAGCATAACAAATGTACAGATGCCAATACATATTTTATACGTTTTAAGCTCTTGATAAATTTTTCAATTTGCATTAATTAATACTTAAATTAAAAACCGTTTAATAGTAATATTTAAATCACTTGTTATAGTGGCTGTTGTTCTTATACGCACTTCAATGTTGTTTAGATACGCCAAAACAACGGCAGTTTCGAGAGGTTATTAAGCGAGCGAAGCGAGCGTTTCCATTTTGACTCTGCCGGAAAAATTAGTCACTGTTTTGTTTGTTTGAATAGTTTTTTTTTTTTTTTTTGTATGAGTTGTTTTATTTGTATTGTTTGTTTTTTTGTTTGTATGTCTCGGATAACGTTCGAACGGAGGCTCGGTATCGAGATTTGAAATTTTCACCATCCGCAAGCTTTGTTCTCGATTGAATGCCATTAGTTTTGTGGGAAAATCGTTTCAAAAAGTTAAAAAGTTACATTAAAGTTAATCGAAAGTTTTTTTTTCAAACTAACCGGCGACAAAATCTGAGATAGCCAAATCATTTAGAATGTCCGTCCGGGCACGAATATTTTAATTTTAGTTTGATCCGATAAGTAGGGTAGATGGAAATTACATTATAACAAAAGTAACGTTGCCATGGCAACGAAAGACGCGCGAAGTTTCTAATGCACTGCCACCTAGAAGTAATCAAAATACTTTCGAGGAAGCAGTCTATTATTTGTCACCAAAGAGTTTTAAATATTTTTCCCAATGAGTCAAGGTCCTCTAGATGGCGGTGGATTTTAAAGTAAAGATTTAAACACGGGTTTACCCAAATACCTTGGCAATAATAAATAATACTGGAAACGCGAACGTCGTAAATTTTTAAATTTAAAAAAATGTGCAATGTGGGTCTAGCTATAGCACGTGCTCGCTTATCAACGCGTCCAACTGAGCGTTTCCTAGTATTTCTAACGGAAGTCTTTCATCAACCATTTCAAAGGCATACTTGCATAGATCAGATCTATCGCCGCCTCTAATCGTCCCAGTTATTTGTTTAGTAGCAATTAAAGCGAGTTTATTCATAAATACCATGGGCAAGAAAGATAAATCAAAGAGGGTAGCAAAACTGACTTGTAACATGCATGGTACGCAAATCGTCGTGAAAAGGGTTATTTTACGAATTCGATTTTTCAAATGGTAAGTTTCGGATTTATTGGTTCAAACTTTTATTTTAATGGTTTTATCAAAAGTTGAGTGTCAATTTAGGAAAACTTGTTATGAATAATTTTGCTTTGTGGACATAAGCTACATACAAATAGGCGTACTTGTATCATTTTACGAACTAAATTATACAATTTTTCAATTTAGTTGAAAAATAAGGTTGAATTATTTTCAAATGACGGTGTATTTTCGGTGCAATATTACCAACCGTTCAACTGCAATCATCAGCACCTGAGCGCTAGCAATTTAGTTACGCTAACCTCAGTGACTCCTATCAAAATTAAATACACACACTGTAGAGTTCTAACTAATAAACACCCTGTAACTCATAATCCCGCGATTAGCATAAGGGAGCTACTTCTATGCACCCATTAGAGCCCGGTATATTATCATGTATTCATCCCGTGTGATAACATCTATAGTTGCAGGAGGGTTGTGAATAGGGGCTGCAAAGTGGGGGGGGGGGGGGGGGGGGCACAATAAAGAACATGCCGCTCTGTTATTAAGCTAAAGGTCACAGTTACAAGTGATAATGGCTCTATCAAACCCTTGATATAATATTACATCGTGTAAATGAAAACATTACTGACTGAATGAATTATTTAAAATGTGTCTTATCTTGCAGAATGTATCACACACGATAATTTTATACGTTTTATACAAAAATCTGAAAATAAACGCATAGCAAAAAAATAGATGTAGCCTTTGATGAACTAAACACAAAATTTACCTTGAATAAATATTAAAACAGGGTGAATTAAATCATCGGAACGACATGAAAGAAAATGTTTGTGTTATCAGGTAAATTTTCTACCAAGATAATGTTGGAACATAACCGAAAGGGAATTCGTTGTTATCTGGTGTTATGAATCCTATGACATAGTTTTTTTTTGTTAATACACATGTTTCGAATGTATTAAACAAAGTAAAGTATTATCGTGTAATCGTAAAAGCAAAAGCAACAAGATCATGTTCTAGATAGCTGGTTTGTATGAAGGGGGGTAACATAGTGAATTAATGTAAAACATTCACCATAATGGTTAATAATTAAGTTTTACCTGAATGTAAATTGTGAATGGAGCTACAAAAAAAATATACATATTTATTTAACTTATAATAATATAATGTGCATACAGTGTACAAAAGTGTGTACAAAATTACCTGAGTCATTGGTCTCTCTTACATTTTAACATAAACATAATTTAATGTATTGCTTATAGTGTATAGAGATATTGAATACAAACGAATGTATGTAACGAGGGAAAAGGTTGAACAAAAAAAAACGTCGGAGCTAAGTAAACTAAACAAATAAAATATAATATCAACAAATAAAATATAATATTAAAAACTATCAAATGAAATAAGACAGACAATGGTTTTATTCTGGGAGACCTTTACAGGAACAATTTCATGCACCTGTTGATCAGGTAAGTTAAGAAGAGAATGTCGGCCTTGTTGATTCTGGCGTTGATCCGCGGGTGTTCGCACTGTACATACCACTGATTGCTATATTTCCTATTAAAAATATCGATATTTGGTTGGTTATCGCTCACTCGTCGATTGCGTCGGGGCCTACAGGGTTGGCTTGGTTGCTTTGGTTTACTGTCCCCCACTGAAAATCAGTTATATAACTGAGTGGGTTGACTCTAAATACTATTTATAATGACTATACGACGACTCATCTAAATCTCGCGATTGAAGCAAACATCAACATTTCAAGTCGGGGGTATATAACCCGCGATCTCCAATGTCGCAATTTTCGTTTTATATTATTTCGTTATAAAAATAGAATCTACTCAATTTTCAGTCACATCATTATAGACATGTATGCAAATGATATGAGTTACACATGAGGCTAGTCGTAGGGAGAAGGATTACTAACAGTAACATGTAGGCTAAACTTATTGATCGTGACGGCTTTATATTCGAACGAGAACGAGTAATAATCCACGGGAATTTTACACAGGAAAGTTGAAACACTATGGTTTTCGATCATTTTCGTTTTTACTTTTGTAGAAAAAAGATACGCACCTGTATTGGTCTATTTCGCTCACATTCGCAACTTCTACTTTTTTAGGATATACTAATTATAATCTATTAATAGCTTGAACGAAGTAGAAGACACATTTTCCTGTACAAAAAAATATGAATAATATAAAGCAATAAATACACAATCACAATAGTAGGAATCAAATCTAATTGGTTTATTTTGGAATTAAGGAAAATCGTACAGATTTTGTTTGCGTAAAGTTAAATCAAAGTAAAAAAAATAAGAAAAGTTCCAGAAAAAAGTCTGGTAGAAGTAATTATCTAGTAGAAGTGTCGGGATTATATGGGATGTCATCTCTCGCCAATGAGAAAACAAATGTAAAAACTTTTTCGTATTAATCTAAAGTTTTGAAATTTAAAATTGAGTTGCAGGTTGTTTATAATTTCTTTATACGGAATCGGGTGTTGTGGAAACTTTATATGTCAGGTTAACGAGAAATATATTTATTTTCATTTTTTTTGTCATGATTGGCCATATTTGATTGAGGTGATAAAAAAAGGACAACTCAAGAAAAAATAATTAAATTTAGGTGACAGAAATTAGAAAAGAGATAGAGTTAGAGTAACGTAACCAAATGGATCGAGTTTGTAGAATTTATTACTCTAAGGGAAGAGATCGAATACAAATGTTAAGTTTCAGATAAAAATTGCGTTACGACGTAGTTATTAAAAGTTATATAATAAAACAAGAAAACAAGAGTTTTGAATACCGGTACCATGTACCTATAACAAAACTTATATAAAAGATGCCACAATTTTACTTAGATAAGTAAATAAAATTCATATTAGAGTCACAGAACTGATTTTCAGTGGGGGACATTAAATTTGAAGCAGACCAAGCCAACCCTGTAGGCGCCGACACCATCGACGAGCGAAAACTGACCAACTAGAGACCGACA
The DNA here is from genome assembly GCA_024449915.1 of Sweltsa coloradensis. Taxonomy (NCBI): domain Eukaryota; kingdom Metazoa; phylum Arthropoda; class Insecta; order Plecoptera; family Chloroperlidae; genus Sweltsa; species Sweltsa coloradensis. The sequence goes on from JAMZAV010000506.1 coordinate 612,482, forward strand.
TATTAAAGTAGGAAACACCGATCAATCAAGCTGGACACGATTCCACCCGCGGACAGCACCAGAATCGACAAGGCTAATTCAGAACGAACTTGAAAATTTAAATTTTTCTTCGTTTGTTAATTTACCGCCCAACCCCAACCCATTTAGTTATTAAATTGGATTTGCAAACGAGTACAATTTAATTTTTCAACATTACCATCCAAATAATAATAATAAAAAAATACAAAGTTTTTAAGCATAAGCCCGCTTTAAGGACATATTAGTCAATGATAGCAGTTGTAATAAAAGTATGCCCCGACTGGGGATCGAACCCAGAACCTCTGGCTTAACGCGCCATAGCTCTACCAATTGAGCTACCGAGACATAAGACACACCTTCATTAAACTGCTATTTGATGTGACTGTTGACATCCATGATAATAATCGAACAGAAGACGCAATGTAGCTGTCATTACTGAATGAACACATGGAAAAGTCCAATCACTTCTCATCTCCCATGAGTTGGGTAGTATGAATATAAAGTTTTTAAGCATAAGCCCGCTTTAAGGACATTATTAGTCAATGATAGCAGTTGCAATAAAAGTATGCCCCGACTGGGGATTATCTATTATATTGTGAAATCATTTCTCCGACTCTCTTCCCCCCCCCCCCCCTCCTTTCTCTGCAAGATCTAGAGCCGTTCCCCAGTAGGGGCATACTTTTATTACAACTGCTATCCTTGAATAGTAATAATAATAAAAAAAAAATAATAATAATAATAATAATAATAATAATAATAATAATAATAATAATAATAATAATAATAATAATAATAATAATAATAATAATAATAATAATAATAATAATAATAATAATAAAAACACAACAGAAAAAAATTCAGCGCGAAACTTAAAAGTCGGTTCGAGCACGGTGGTAAAAACGAATATCAATTACGTTCGCTACCACTTAGCTAATTCTCTTGTCTGAGCTATTGAAGATTTTCATCGTTAAAGTATTAAAGATTTTCCCTTTGAAATAAGTTTTCCCCCAAAGTTAAGTCGGACCGACACGTTTATTCACAAAACGTCACCCTAACCAACGAACGTAACTCCAAAAGTAACGCACCAAAATGTCTTAAATCTTCACATTCAAGTCTTTTTTATACCCAACATAAATTCATAAGAGTTTCAATACGTTTTAAAAAAACAAAATACAACCCCTATATTCGTTCACCCCTTTGTACGTTCTTCACTTGTTTTCTCTCTCTTTTCTCCACCATTTCTCCGCCTCTCTTTCCCCCCTCCTTTCTCTGAAAGATCTGGAGCCGTTGCCCATGGTAACGAGGCAACATGGCTGATTAGGGATAAGCGCATACGACGGAGGGTGGAGGGGGTGGCGTTGCCATGGCGACGAGGTAATGCGCCTGCGCCAAGGAAGGGGTGGTTCCTCAACCCATCCCGCTACGGGGGATGATGATCAAGATAAGATTGTACATTTGATAATCTCCAGATTAGAAGGATAGAGAAAACTTTTGGATAAGGGATGAAGACGTTAAAGATGTAAACAATGAAACAGTAGGGGTTGTAATGAGACATAACACGAATGAATTCGGATGCGATGTTATAAACACGCAACAGACGAACTGTTAAAAAAGTTGGATGAACTTGACTGAATTCGAACAGATGTGTCCCGACAGAGCATCGAACCCAGACCATTTGGTTTTACGTACTGAGCCATCAGGCCACATGGTACACCTTTTCTTAATTGTTAAATGTTTGTTTATACAAGATGCCATCTTCGTTTTGGCGCCAAAAACGCTGTTAAGTTTACGATCCGATTTGAAAAACAACTCTGTGACAATACGATATAATTTTCAATACTGTTTATTTATAAGACACACTATTACGAGAATGCACGAACAACAATACCGATAATATTATGCAAATTAAAGATATATTATAAAATAGAGGATATGAAATTATGATAAACATTATAAGGGCAGCAACGAATGTCTTATGTGTAAAACATAATTTAACACAATTTAAATGAAACTGAAATGTGATTTATTATTTCAGAATAAAAATTGAGAGTAAGAATATAATGCGAACAATTATAAATAAAAGTGTTTTTGTGTGCTTTATCTATTATTAAATAATATCTCTACAATGTTTAAATAACATTGAAATTGTAATAAAGGACTATAAAGTACTAATAATAACAGATTTAAACTGGTTTGACATTTACACAAAACCCGGCACCTCCACCAAACTGCTCAAATGACGTCTTTCCGGGAAGGAAGAAGAAGAAGAAGAAGAAGAAGAAGTAAAAACTATCATATATCTTTAAGAATAAATAACCAGCAACTGAGAGTTTTCTATAACCTAACAATCCCAACAGTAAATTATTCAATTTTTTGTAATGTGACGGGAAAGCAAAATTAAATAATGATTTGGCGTATATGTTACTTTTAAAAGCTACCGCGAATCATACCGTTTGATTCTTAACAATAACACGCAGATTGAAACGTAACAAGTATTGAAGCTATGCTTTGGGTTTTATTGTCAAAAAGAGTAAAAGACAAATAATATAAGGATATTAGGGAAGCCACGAGAAAAATGTCATATTTTCTGTACGGGCTGTTCAATATTTGTGCATAAGGAGTGAATAGTCATGATTAATTTTATTTATTTATTAAACGTATCCTATTCGGTTATAAAAACTGATTTACAAAGGATTGATAAATAGGAACTAATATTTACGTAAATAAACAAAATCTGATGTGAGAATAGGCATTCATTGAAGATACACTGTCTGCTTACATTATAATATAATATATATAATAGTCTTACCAACTGAGCTATGCAGCCACCAATTTAAAACTGTCTAATGTTTGGGCGGCTGTTTTGTACATTGTTAATAACGTGTGTAGGGCAGATTAGACTGCATGTACAAAAATGTACAATGTACAAAACAGATTAAAAATAAGACAGTTTTAAATTGGTGGCTGCATAGCTCAGTTGGTAAGAGCATAGCCCGGAAAGCTAAGGTCCCGGGTTCGATCCCCGGTGCAGTCACTTTTTTAATTTCTGTCTAAAGTACTAGTAACATTTCAATGTCATAGTTGCCTACTATAAAACCAAATTTAAACATATATAAAATATATTATGCAATTATATAACGTCTTATTGTTATTGTTGAATATCGCAAAACATTTCTAATGTTCGACTTTTCACATATTATATTATAAAATGCAACGTAATGCCTGGTTCTAGACAGATAAGTGGATGTTATTGATAAGAAAACCTCAATCCGACAGTCTAGCTCAGAGTATGTGAACAATAACTTTTATGTAATATAACAAACTTTTAAAATACATAATTTTTTTTACACAGCAAAGTTTGAAGGGTACTTTTGCAACAAACAAGAAACTCATTTTAAATATTTTTCTCTCAATAAGCATTTTGTACGGTTGGTAGGCCTACATACCGTGCACCCGATCCAATATCGAATCCCCTCGAATATATCGGGAAAAGGGGTGGAAGTGGAAATATCCAACGTCCGAACTCTCCCAACCCCACCCCACAAAATTACATATTTCGGCCGACGACGAAACCAATACCGATACACTTCTCCCCGGCTTGCGTATATAAATGAAAGACCGCGAATTTTTAATCGATTTCCAAACTCTCCCGGTCACTCCAACTCCCCCCCCCCTCCCCCAACCCCCAACCCCACGGAGGTCCGCGGATTTTACGAATTCCACCCCCCGGTTTGATCTACGCGCGGAATTTCATCACGAGGGGTTGTTTTTGGAGTGGGAGTGTAATACAAAATGGCGGGCGTTCCAATCACAAGTCACGTTTGGGGGTTGAGAGAGGAATGAACTTCCTTTTGATGTCCAGCGAAACTGAATGGTTTAAAAGGGGGGAAGCTATTATTATATTTATCCCCGGATCAAGATGTTTATCTGATGGTGTTGTATACGGATAATCTGATCGAACGGTGATAGGAATAACAAAAGTTTTATTGTGTAACAAGGGATGTTGTAGAAGTCGTAGAAGCATTAGATATACTTACATGTGCTTGGGTGGTTATTGTTAAAGAGGATCGCACATACGCCCAACGTGAGTGGACGATGTCATATGTTTTTGACGGTTGAATAAGCTCCAGCTAACTTTTTTGACAATTCAAAGTGTCCATTTAAAAATTCGCTTCATACGCGAATACAGTTAATTTCACTAACGTTCTTCACCATTTTCCAAATTTTTAATTTCACCCAAATAGTTTAAATTTTTGGGAGGTTGTTTACCCAGGCTTAACACAGTGAGAGATCAGAGCACATTTAAACATTTGAAATAATTGTCTCGTGCACAAGCTTGGGAAATTACTACAAATTACTTGCTTATTAGTGGTATATTTACGGCCAGTAAAGTAACTATTTGGGAAATGTGCTCCGATAACGACAACCACACATACTTGACATTTTCGTGCCAGAATGATGTTCCAGAATAATGTTGGCTCGAGCGTTAAGCGCTTGACTCTGATTCGGGAGGTTCCGGGTTCAAATCCCGTCGAGACCGGCAATCCTGGCTGAAGGTTTTTCCGAGGTTTCCCACAGTCGTTTATGCGAATGCAAGGGATTGAATCCTGTTAAACAGCCCTCGGACATCCCTTCACAGTCCTATCCGCAACATACCTAGTTAGACACCGAAGAGGGGCATGAATTGCACCCTGGTTTCCCAAGAAGAATTATAAATTATTACCTCTGCTTTCTGCGTCAAAGCCTCCTTTGATCGAGCTTATCAAACAGCTTGCTCACAAAATGGTATAGACGGAAGAAGTCAAATTATAGTCAAATTAGTAACGAATATACTATGGTAAATTTTTACTTTGGAAAATGAGTTTCAACTTCAAGATATACACTGCAACACACCTTTAGATATTCTGGTTTCACTTCAAACAAGATTAAATACGTGTTATTGGTTTGTGTATAAAAGAGAGTTAGTATAAGTACAATAAACAGCAAATAGCATTTCAATAAATAACCTTAGAATTAGCGCACGACAAAATACAACCAACTTAATTTCTCGACACGCGCGCTTCTCCGACGTATACCACATACTAAAATATATCAGAATAAAACGTCCTTCGAGAAACGTTAAAATCGAAAGGATGTTACGCAAACAGTTTTTGCTGCAATAACGTTGAAGTTATAGTGTACTTTCATGTAATGCAAACGATAAATATTGTTATTACAAATTTCGAAAATATACATTACACACCGCCTAATTGAGTTATTAGTAGAAGATATAGTGTTTTGTTTTCAGTATAAATGCACGCCGGCAACTTCCATCGACATAATCTCGTTTTTCTGACGGAAGCGCAAAGTTCAAAGGAATTAATCTAGGTTATGTTTGTCGATTGTTTTGTAAGAAATGTGATTCTTTTGTCCAAAATTCCGGGAAACGGTACGGCCAAACAACAGTTATTCACAAAATAAAAACAACTTGACATCCCCTTTACTACCCCCATTATTATTATTATTATTACCACTGTGTGGGCGAGTGAGGTGAAGTTTCGCTAAGTCCCCACGTGGGGAAACATAACAAAATAAATAATACCCTTGAAAAGATTTTTTAGCGAAATCAAACAATGATGAAATATAAATGTCGAAACAATTAATAAGAAGTATTGTAAAAAATCGCTTACGAAAAATAAACAGAATACAATATACACGCGTATACTTTTACCGTGCCATTGTGAATATTTGTTCGCGTTTTTGTCATACATTTTATAAAGTGAGTCGATGACTTCTGCCTCCTATTTGAAGCCTGAATAATGTTAACATTTTTCGGGGGGAAGTTTCCAAAATAACTTTATAAAAGAGTGAGAAACTAATGAATTTGTTTCGTACAGTTTTAATCTTAAATATATCATTTGGGCTTAAATCTTCTGGCGTTAAAAAACCATTTAACATTTCCTCTCAGCTATACACGCACTAATAATGTACCAAGTTCAATACCGAAAAAAAAAGCAATTTGTTTCTGGTAAGATATTCAAAGAAAATACATTATTTGGCTATGCATTTTGGAAAAATTCCCGTTTGCTCGTTACAGACTGCAGAACGCATTTCCAGAACATAGACAATTAGAACCCATCATGGAATTAGAATATGCATTCAGGATGCACTCTTATACATAGCCTATAGTATCCGATTGATTGCATATATGAGTATATCCAGGCGGATAGTATAGATAGGCTACTCAGTACTAACATAAATTCATTTGGTCCTCCGGGCCGGATGTCCATCTCTAATTGAAGCCCACTGTAGTGAAGGTATTCGATTACTTCGGACTCTCAGGATTACGATAGAACACACGAGGAAAACAACAACAAAAACAACAATCTCGATTAAATTCCCAATTTCAACATCCACATAATTCCCTCGTGAGTGTCTTATTGCCGAGCGGGGTAGGTAGGTATGCCTACCCTGGCAGCCTAGCCGAGCGTAGATATTATGATTTGGAAGCGGCGCGGCGCGTTGAGCTTAGAGCAACCTCTATTTCCCGTGAGATGGGTGGCAGCAGTGGGATGAGGGGTGGGGGGAGGGGGCGACGCCCTTTGATCTTACCGCCTTACTCGTCCAAATTGCGTCAACACGCTCGGCGCCCCAAACGTCCAAACTGAGAGAGGGGAGGGGAAGGGAAGGGATGTTTTATTTAAAAACCTACTGTCACATCCACCTTTGGTTATATGGATAGGCTGCTACAATGTATAACGTGGGGGGATACGAGAAGGTACATGCCGTCATTATGGGATACACACTGTATAATGTTACGCCTGAGTTAGCTGCCTGGAAGGTCTTCGAGAGAACATTTAGAGGGCGATCAACAGAACACTGGACTGTTTTCGAAGGTATAAGGGTTGATGAATGGAGTCAAAGTAATAGAAAGTGGGGTAATTGGCACAAATAATTAAAAATATGTTATTTTAATGCGGGGGATTTATCAACAATGCAAAAGGGGTAAACAATAAACATGATATATAAATAGATACAAAACATGTGTAATTGTACCAATACATTGACGAAATTTAGTAAATTGAATATTTTAAACCATCTTTATAATTATATATTAGTCGTTTCGTGTTTCACAAGAACGCACATTTCTTTGGTTTCTTCGAATAGGACATCCAACAGTTTAGGAGTTTCAGTACGGACAATATATTCTGCAGGGAATTACTATAAAGATAAATAAAATATAAATCAATGATTTTTAAAGTATGCGTAAACACTATCCAGCTAATTCACAGTGCACCTAGGCTATAACCTTCCCCCCCCCCCCCCCCCCCTAAAAAAATTCTCATTTACGAAAACAATTTTCACCTCGAATTTCCCTGGTCGTCGTTTTCCGCCATCATTGGCCAATAAAAAACCGTTTTACTCAATCGTTTTCACTTTCCCTTTTTTTATTCATTCCACTGGGGCACGAGCGCGAGTGTGAGCGGGCGATTAGCATACTAAAGAGTCGGTTCGCCTTTTAGAATGGAAATATCTTTACTTTACCGAACGGTAAGTGTTTTTTTTCTCTCCATCGGATCTCCGATGACTGAGAATTGCATTTTCTAAAACTAGCGCAGTTTCATTACGAAGGTACTTGAAATTGGAAGGGGAGGGGGGTGGGGTGGATATGCAAGAAGATTTATCTTGATCATTAGTTCAATAGTTACTGAAACGGACACTTTATTATTTTTGTAGCCCCGCCATTAAATATAGGCAGTAAGCCATAAACAAATTCTAATGAGTTAAAACAGTTACAAATTAACAAAATAATAATTACTCGATCACCATGTACCAGAGTATCTCCATGGGAATGAGCTTGAACTTTCGCGGTTAGGCTACAGTTCCGAATTCTGATAACTCTGTAGAAGAATCCACTGCAAGTATATGCACTGGTGGCAGGTGTGTGACAATGGAATGGGGTATAGTGCATCCTGTCTACGATATGGCGCTAGGAGTGACTGCACTATACATAATATTACAGAGCATCTTAAACCGAGCGAACTATAGTAGAGCATGTATACACTGTGGCGCTAAGAGTGACTGGACTATATACACATCATACAGAGCACATTATAGCGAGCGAACTATACCGTCGCGTGCTCTACAAAAGAGTGACTGGACTTTCAACATCATACAGAGCACCTTAGTTAGTTAGTTAGTTATTGGGGTTTTAGGACTTTATAGAGCAAACTATACCATCAAGTGATCTACAACTGTACGAGTGACTGCACTATACATACAATAGACTACAGAGCACATTATAGCGAGCGAACTATACCGTCGCGTGCTCTACAGCGCTAGAGTGACTGCACTATACATACAATAGACTAAAGCTCACATTATAGCGAGTGAACTATACCGTCGCGTGCTCTACAGCTCTACGAGTGACTGGACTATTACAATAAAACAATATACTAAAGCTGCTCCATAAAAAGCGTAAATCACATTATAGCCGGGGACCCGCGTGCTCCACAGCGCTAATATGACTGCACTATCATCAATGACTAAACTCAAATTTTCAGGAACTATACCCCTTTCAAAAACAAAAGAACCCCCATTAAAAAAAGTAAAGTCCCCCAAAAGGGGCGAAAAACCTCCGGACCCAAAAACCACTATACTACAAAGATAAAGCTTTACATTATAGCCCAAATTTGGGGTTGGGTTTTGGTGGGTATAACAAAAAAAAACAAACCCTTTGGTTAAAATTTTTCCCCCCCCACCCAAAGGACTAAACCCCTTATACTAAAAACCCTTTTCAAAGTAAGGGCTCACAAAATAAAAATTAAAAAAAAAGGGGGGACAATTTTTTAAAAAAATTTGCCCAACTAGGGGCCCCCAAAAAAAAAGGGCCCCAAAACCAAAATCCTTAAGGCAAAGGCCTATACAAAAGGGGGCAAAAGGGCAAAAAAAATTTGCGGTTAAAAACCCCGGGGTAAAACTTTAAAAATAAAAAACCACCAAAACCCAAAGGGGCCCCAACCCTTTTCCCCCCCAAAAATAAAGATTAAAAAATAGGAACGCTAATTGGGGAAAGGCAAAGCTAAACCAAAATTTTGATTAAAATTTCCCCCTAAGCGAAATCTCCCCTTCTCAAAGGCAAAAATTTTAAAACATACCTGGGCCCCCAAACTAAATACGCACTATACCGGCAAAGCCCAAATTTTTGGGGAAATACCTGCTCCCCCAGGCAAGAATACTTTCCCCCCCCCAAAAATAAAAAAAAACAATTTACAAAAACAAGGGTTCCCCAAGCGTAAAATACCGCTTCTACAAAGAAAAAACCCCTATACAGCAACTATAGCGGTGCCCCCCCCGCGGGCTCAAAATCAAAGAAAGCCCTTATACAGGGCTAACGCCTTCACAGCCTAAAGGGGCGCCCAACTAAATAGACTAAATACAATAGCAGGAATATACCTGGTGCCCCCCGCGTGGGTGCCAACCAAAAAAAACTAAAAACAAAAAAGGAAATACCCCCCCTAAGCGTAAATACTGTTCTCAAAGCTAAAGCTCACATTATAAATTTTAAAAACCTTGCCCCCCCGGTAAGGGATGCCCCCCCCCAAAGGACTGCACATTAAAAAAATAACCCTTTGCCCAAGGCCCAAAGGGGCTGCCCCTTTCAACTAGAAAAGCTACATAAAAAAACCTTTGGGGGTTCCCCCAAAAAAACGACTTCTCTGCCCCCCTTTAAAGGGGGAAATTTTACCGCGGGGTCCCCAATAAGAGTGACTCCTACAAAAAACCTTTTCAAAACCACATTTTCGTGGGTTTCCGTGGTGCTCCCCACCTAAAAGGGGGCTAACAAATAGATAAAACTTTTTCCCGGGCTTACCGCGCGTGTCACAAAAAATAAATGGACTAACTACATAGCAAAGCCCTTTTACGGGGCCCAAACCCTGGTGCCACATTTAAATGCTACTAAATACAAAACAACTCCTTAAGCGGGAAAATAACCCCTTTTCCCACAACAAGATACCCCAAAAATCAAAGGGCTAAAGCCTTTTAACAGCGTAAAGTCCTGCCACACTTAGAACCCCAAAAAATGGGCAAACTACTTTCAGGAAAAAGTCCCTTTTAAAACCCAAAGGGCCCTATACATACAATAATAAAACCCCCTTAAGCCGGGGGTATACCTCCCTCTCCAAAGCTAAAGGCCACTTAAAAAAACTAAAAATCCTTAAGCGGGAAATACCGCCTCCACACGCTAAAGGGCCCCCACATAAAAAGCAAAGCCATTTTGCGGTGAATTTACCCTGGGCCCCCCCAAAAAAAAACATACATACAAAGGGCTAAACCCCTTCAGGAAATTTTGGGGCCCCCAAAAAACATTTAAAAAAAAATTAAACCCCCAAAACGAAAAAGGCCGGCCCAAAGGTAAAAATCAATAACAATAATAAAGCTAATTTTACGACGCCCCGCCGGGGTAAATTGATGCTTAAAAACAATAACTCACATTATAGCGACGTGACTATACCGTCCGTGCTCTACAGCTCTAAGAGTGACTGCACTATACATACAAAGACTAAAGCTCACATTGCCACAGCGCTGAAATACCGTCGCGTGCTCCACAGCGCTAAGAGTGACTGCACTATACATACAATAGACAAAGCTCACATTATAGCGAGCGAACTATAACGTCCGTGCTCCACAGCGTAAGAGTGACTGCACTATACATGCAATAGACTACAGAGCACATTATAGCGAGCGAACTATACCGTCAAGTGCTCCCAAGCGCTAAGATGACTGCACTATACATACAATAGACAAAGCTCACATTATAGCGAGCGAACTATACCGTCGCGTGCTCCACAGCGCTAAGAGTGACTGCACTATACATACAATAGACTAAAGCTCACATTATAGCGAGGACTATACCGTCGCGTGCTCCACGCGCTAAGAGTGACTGCACTATACATACAAAAAGACTAAAGCTCAATTATACGATAAATAAATACCGTCGCGTGCTCCACAGCGCTAAGAGTCAACTGCACTATACATACAATAGACTAAAGCTCACATTATAGCGAGGAACTATACCGTCGCGTGCTCCACAGCGCTAAGAGTGACTGCACTATACATACATAGACTAAAGCTCACATTATAGCGACTGACATCCGTCACGTGCTCCACAGGCGCTAAGAGTGACTGCACTATACATACAATAGACTAAAGCTCACATTATAGCGAGCGAACTATACCATCACGTGATCTACAACTCTACGAGTGACTGCACCATACATACAATAGACTAAGCTCACATTATAGCGAGTGCACTATACCGTCACGTGCTCCACAGCGCTAAGAGTGACTGCACTATACATACAATAGACTAAAGCTCACATTATAGCGAGCGAACTATACCATCAGTGCTCCACAGCGCTAAGAGTGACTGCACTATACATACAATAGACTAAAGCTCACTTATAGCGAGTGAACTATACCGTCGCGTGCTCCACAGCGCTAAGAGTGACTGCACTATACATACATAGACTAAGCTCACATTATAGCGAGCGAACTATACCGTCCGTGCTCCACAGCTTAAGAGTGACTGCACTATACATACAATAGACTAAAAGCTCACATTATAGCGGGTGAACTATACCGTCACGTGCTCCACAGCGCTAAGAGTGACTGCACTATACATACAATATACTACAGAGCACATTCTAGCGAGCGAACTATACCGTCGCGTGCTCTACAGCGCAAAGAGGACTGCACTATACATACAATAGACTAAAGCTCACATTTAGCGAGTGAACTATACCGTCGCGTGCTCCACAGCGCTAAGAGTGACTGCACTATACATACAATAGACTACAGAGCACATTATAGCGAGCGAACTATACCGTCAAGTGCCCCACAGCGCTAAGAGTGACTGCAACTATACACACAATAGACTAAAACTCACATTATAGCGAGTGAACTATACCGTCGCAGTGCTCCACAGCGCTAAGAGTGACTGGACTATACATACAATAGACTAAATCTCACATTATAGCGAGTGAACTACACCGTCGCGTGATCTACAGCTCTACGAGTGACTGCACTATACATACAATGAACTAAAGCTCACATTATAGCGAGTGAACTATACCGTGCGTGCTCCACACGCTAAAAGTGACTGCACTTACATACAATAGACTAAACTCACATTTCGAGGGGATATACCGTCGCGTCTCCACAGCGCTAGATACTTTCACTATACTACAATGACTAAGCTCCATTATAGCGATGACTATACGTCCGTCTCCACCGCTAAGAGTGACTGCATATACATACAATAACTAAAGCTCACATTATAGCTTTTTAAATTTACCGTTTCCCTGCTCCAGCGTTAAGAGTGATCATTATACATACAATAGACTAAAGCTCACATTATAGCGAGGAACTATACCGTCGCGTGCTCCCCAGCGCTAAGAGTGACTGCACTATACATACAATAGACTAAAGCTCACATTATAGCGAGCGAACTATACCGTCGCGTGCTCTACAGCGCTAAGAGTGACAGCACTTAACATACAATAGACAAAGCTCACATTATAGCGAGGAACTTACCGTCGCGTGCTCCACACGCTAAGAGTGACTGCACTATACATACAATAGACTAAAGCTCACATTATAGCGAGTGAACTATACCGTCGCGTGCTCCACAGCGCTAAGAGTGACTGCAAATATACATACAATAGACTAAAGCTCACATTATAGCGAGCGAACTATACCGTCCGTGCTCCACAGCGTTAAGAGTGACTGCACTATACATACAATAGACTACAGAGCACATTATAGCGAGCGAACTATACCGTCGCGTGCTCCACAGCGCTAAGAGTTTTTGCACTATATACATAATATTACAGAGAGCATCTTAAACCGAGCGAACTATAGTAGAGGTTGTCTACACTGTGGCACTAAGAGTGACTGGACTATACACATCATAAAGAGCACCTTATAGCGAGCGAGGTATACCGTCGCGTGCTCCACAGCGTTAAGAGTGACAAGTCCCATGTTTTATTGCACTACTAACTAATTCACTCATTATTGTCCGCCACTCAGCATACTCTAATTAACCTAGGGCGGTGGGTTATTATAATCTAGAGGAGCGTAAGGCGGCAATGACCGGTAGCCGTAGCGCTGTCGGCTTCATCTCAGATGTGATTTCATTACGTACTTAGTTGTATTTATTTTATTTGTTTACTTAATCTTCTCTCGTATTAGCTCTGTAACCATTGAATTGAATATGTATGTACTCGATTCAGATTGGATGGAAGATAAAAGGCTTCACAAGCCTTAATCCCGCCTTGAGAAAGACGTCAAGCAAGCTAGCAAGCACTCACTCACTCAATCAAGCAACATCCTCTGTTCAGGTTTTATAACCTAGTAGCTAGGATAGACGTAAAATAAATAACTAACTAAATAAATAAATATAACAAATTCGTGGGTAAGCTCGTAGTAGTGTACATTTTATTTCAAATGAAACCTTCATAAGTACAGAAACATAACTATTTCGATCCCCGAACTCTTACCACCTTAAGGTCACCAAAAATTTAAGTATCACTAGGCCACTTCGCTAACACTTTTTCCAGTCGCGAACTTTTATAGTTGATTATCGTTGCCCAAAAAGTACGATTTCTACGAGAAATATTTCTTCGGTTGTCAATAAAATCATATCATGTATCTAAGTTCAGTGATTTCAAACGTTCCCATAAAGATTCATCAAGATTGGAGTAGCCGTTTGCCCGGTCACGGGCCAAATATCACGAAAATATCGCATTAAAAATCGGGGGAAAATCGTAAAGCTGCGATATTCATTAGAAATATTTCTTCGATTGTACCCAAAGAGATCTAGGCCTAAGTTCAGAGATTTCGAATGTACCGTCCAATTTTCATCAAGATCGCATATGCCGTTTGCCCGGTAGAGAGCGAACAAACAGACAAAAACGAGCTTTTATTCTCAGGGTAAGAGAAATTGAAGTCTTCGCTTCGCTCATCCAATCATTGTTGAAAGACAATGTCCAGAACATACAACTGGAGTCAGGTTCGGTTTGTAAAATGTATCGGACTACTCTACTGAAGAAAAACTCTATTACGTCCTTACTGTCGTGAGACGTTACAGTTACACACAGGCAAACATGTGAACGTGCTGCATAAAGCAGAGCTTTGCTCCCTAATTTACTAATGAATTTACCAGCAGGTACAATCACCTTATAAAGTTAGGCCTACTAGGAAAACTCTTAAGTCCCGCCGCGTTGATGGATGAGCTTTTTGTAAGTTTTTAGTTTGCCAATTTTCTTTTACATTGCTTTTTGAATGCATTGTAGGTGATTGTTGTCAAGTTTCTATTGTTACTTGTAAATTGTTCTTATAAACCAAAAAAACTCATATTAAAACCTTTCATTTCTATGGATTCTGGCTAACTTTTTCAACTTTTTCTTTCAATAAGCAATAGGCCTACATCACCATTACCTTAATGTACATGTAAAATATGAACGTTGTAGCCCCACCCGTTTGGTCAGAATCGGTCCAAATGTCACGAAAATATCGCACAAAATCGAAAAAAAATCGTAAAAGTACGATATTCATGAGAAATATTTCTTCGATTGTACCCAAAAACGTGGCAGGTCTAAGTTCAGAGATTTCGAAGGTCCCCTCCAATTTTCATCAAAATCGCATAATATGCCGTTTGCCCTGTAGAGAGCGAACAAACAGACAGAAAAAAAGAAATAAAATAAAAAACACCCGAGCTAAATTTTTTGAGGGTCAGTGAAATTAAAGTCTTTGCTTCGCTCATCCAACAAGACTGTAAGATGAGCTCGAGAAAACCACGTTTCTACGAAGAATGCAGAGATTTAGTCAGGATCACATGGAAGCTCTATCGTTCGTCCTATCGGTATGTGGTTTTTGCGCAATCAAAGCACATTTTTTTAATGTCTCACTTTTGTTATAATACAGACAGTAAATATGCCACCAAACAGGTAATTGTAGTAATTTCGCAAGCTTGCATTGGAGAAAAATATTTGAAATGTCAAAATGTGCTCTGATAGCGACATGAGCTCATCCCTTGTTAAAATCATCCCAAAAATACAAATTCGTTGGGTAAAAATTGGAGGTCGAAAAGTGGTCCAGACTGTTTGTAAAACTGGATTTGACGACCAAGCAAATTATTAAAATGGGCATCTAACATTGAAAAAAAACTTGGCCCGAGCTCATCAAACCGACATAAGGGGTTAAAGACTCGCCAAATCAATATTACTAGGAAAACGCTTAAGTCCCGCCGCGTTGTTGGATGAGCGTAATTGGTGAATTGAGCTGCCATGTGTTTTGCGGATTTTCTGTTGTTCTGTGAAAAAATCAGAACTTTGTTGAAATTTTTTAAAAATTAAATCAAATTAAATAAAAAATTAACTTTTTTTTTTTTAATTAATCGTAATTTTAAAAAAGGAAAAAATCGTAATATTGAAATTTTCATAAGAAATAATTATTCGATTACGCACAAATTTTACACGAATATATTAATTCTTAAATTAAGGTTCTGTGAAAAACCATTACAATCGGATAGAGCACGTAGGTGTTAAAGTCAAAGAACTGTTTTTAAAATCGAAAAAAATCGTAAAATTGCGATTTTCATAAGAAATAATTTTTCGATTGCGCTCAAAAACGTGGCAGTTCTTAGTTCAGAGATTTCGAAGGCCTCCATAAAATTTCATCGCAATCGGAGTATCGGTTTAGCCGGAATCGTGTTAACAGACAGACAAAAATACAGAAAGAAAGAAAGAAAGAAAGAAAAAAAAAACATTACGGATTTTTTTCTCCAGTGTAGTGAAATGGAATCTTCGCTTCGCTCATCCAAAAACCACGCGAAATTACGTTTTTTATAGTGATATCTCCAGAACGGCGCAAAATATCGCAAAACTGTTTGTAGACAGCTATGTGGTTTTGTAAGGACTATATCCTGTCCGAAAAATTGTAATGTGATGGTAATTAAGTATTTTATTTGATATTTGAAATACAAACCGCACTGATTATTATATTTGAATACTTTTTCTTGCATTGTATACATTGTCCTAACAAAACTATATATCTGTCTGCAATCAGCTTTTCCATATTTTGTACCGTTCTCGAGTTATCACGAAAAAACTGTAATTTCGCTTGGTTTTAATATGTTAGTCTCAACAACTAACAGACTATACTCGCCCCTACCCTGGGAAATCACTTGACTTTAATTACCAGTGCACCGTCGTTGTTGCCTGCACATGCACATTCACTCCACGCACTGTGACTTCGCTTCCGCCATATCAGACACAATATCTTAGTTAATTAATTAACTGCAAATTGCAAGTGAAACAGTGTTGTTCTCTCTGTTATCGCCAGGTATGCTTCTCTTTCTTTAAGATATAATTTTCTGCCAGTTGAACACCAAGTAAGGTATGTTATACATAAATAAACATATATTATCGCAATACTCATTTTATGTTACATGTACAACGCGAATACGAGACGATAAAATATAGATTTAGAAAAGCGATTATTTTTATATTTATATGGCTACATTATGAATGTATTGATAATTTTTAGGGAGCGAAGCAAGTATATTAGCATCCCTTTTTTCGTGTCCTTCCGTCTGTGCATGTGTCACGTCTCACCATAAAAACTGAACACAACGTCCTTTAAATTGTTGTATTTCTCGATTTGGTTGATCGGGAAACACTCCCGTAGGTGTAAATGTTAATCCAACCAAATACAAAAATTTGTAAAAAAAACGGCAGCCAAGCTCTCCTTCAAAGTCTTCGGCTGTGAATGCTGCGAGATATGAAGTTGACCCAAAGCTTTTTATTCTTTCCCCCTAGTTTCGCTTTTAAAATAAGTAAGATCATTTCGCCTGTGACGAGCGCCAAGCCAACGATTTTTGTGGTAAAAAAGTAAAATTTTAAACTCGAAATCATAAAAAAATTCTTGGCCATGAACCAAATTCAATGGCCAAGTCATTTTTTTTTATGATTTCGAGTTTAAAAATTTTACTTTTTACCACAAAAATCGTTGGGGCTTGGCGCTCGTCAACAGGCGAAATGATCTTATTTATTTTAAAAGCGAAACTATGGGAGAAAGAAAAAAAAGCTTGGCTCAACTTCTATATCTCACACCCATTCACAGAAGAAGACTTTTGAAGGAGAGCTTGGCTGCCCTTTTTTTTTTTTTTTACAAATTTTTGTATTAGGTTGAATATTACATTTTTTTGTTGTTCGTTCGCTATCAAGGTGTGAATGATTAAATTTGTTGAGTTCAAAGTTGTTTTTTTACATTTTTGGGCCCACGGTCCCCCAAAGATACCCCTTAAATAAATAAATAAATACATTTTTTTACAGACTACCCACTCAGTTATATAACTGTTTTTCAGTGGGGATTTTAAAATAAAAGCGACCAAGCCAACCCTGCATCCCCCCCGACGCAATCGACGAGTGAGCGATAACCAACCAAAGATCGATATTTTTAATAGGAAATATATCAATCAGTGGTATGGACAGTGCGAAACACCCGCGGATCCACGCCAGAATCGACAAGGCCGATTCAGAACAACTCGGGAAATTTATTATGTGCTTCGTTGCTGGGGACGGCTCCAAAGTCACCGTTTACAAACTCCTAAGACAAGAACTGATAGACTTAAGTCCAAATCAGAAGTAAAAAACATTCTGATTTTAGCGGGAATCGAACCCTGGCCCTTCTGCATTGGAAGCAGATACGCTAACAACAAGACCAACGCACTAGCAATAAGCACTAGATATTTAAGGGTTTTAAGAGCATTTTTAAATTTCAAGCTTGTATACAAATTACTACCCCTGAGTAATAAACGCGTTTTGATTTTGCTAGGACGGCCCCAAAAGGGTCACCGTTTACAAACTCCTAAGACAAGAACTGATAGACTTAAGTCCAAATCAGAAGTTAAAAAACTTCTGACTTTAGCGGGAATCGAACCCTGGCCCTTCTGCTTTGGGAAGCAGATACGCTAACAACAAGACCAACGCACTAGCATAAGCACTTGATATTATAATGGTTAAGGATGTTTAATTTCAAGCTTGTAAAAATTTACTACGCCTGAGTAATTACGTGTTTGATTTTGATTTGATTTGATTTTTCCCCGGTCCCAATTGCCCGGTTTTTTGTATATGAGGTACATCTGAGTGTGGCCCAAGTTTAAAAGTTCTAAGATGAACCGTTTTCTCGGTATAGGGTATTATTCATAAGAGTACGGAATTACCTACTTTTGATAATTTTGTTTTTTTTCCGGTACCCGTTAACCAATTTTGCTTTCCATATTCAAAAGTGATAAAGAATGAGAGATATCAAAATGTATTCCACGTTTGAAACATCTCAGTTGTAGCGTTTTCTTTGAATGATCATTTCTTAAAAATTCGATTGTTTTTTGTCATTTTGGGCCATGGTCATCCCAAATTTAGCCCCTTGAGTTTTGGACGCAAGATATTTATAATGGTTAATAGCATGTTAAATTCAAGTTTGTACAAATTACCCCCCGCCTTGGTAATTTCGCGTTTTGATTATCATCCAAATTTTGATTTTCTCCGGTCCCTGTTAACCCGATTTTGGTTTTGAAAACAAAAGGCACTGCGTCTGAAATACAACCTAAGTGTGGTCCAAGTTTCATAGTTCTAAGATTTACCGTTTTCTCTGTAGGCTAAAGAACTCTCCGCGGAGAACTGCCACCCACCCACCCAACCACCAGCCACCAGCCACCAGCCAGCCTTAAGGAATTTGACGATGTTGAGAGCCTTTTTTAACACAGAACGAGTTGTCGGATCGGGTTGATTTTTTTTTTTGGTATGTCATGGACCACATACCAGGTCATATACCGAGTTTCAAGATTGTAACTCTTTCGGGGCGGCGTGTGCAGATAGCTGAAAACCCCCCAACTCTTGTAGGTGTATATAGGGCCGGGGTTCGGTTTCGCCTAAGCATCGCATCGCTTGTCTGCCGGGCGACGACCGTCGCCCTAGATTATTTAATACAATCCAGAAATTAAAAAGGTCCGCCCCGACCGGGACTCGAACTACGGATCTCCCACATGCCAGGTGAGCGTCTTAACCCCTAGACCACCAGGACGGGTACATTTTAATCTCTGAATTGTAGTTGCATTATACATTATTATATATTATATATTATATTATATATTATATTATATTATATTATATATATTATTATATATTATTCGTTACCATTGTCTTTCAAAAAGATGGTGCAGATGGTTTTGGTGAACATGGTGGCAAGGGGGAGTGGCTAGCCCCAGAAAATTTGAAAATTCATGACCCGGCACCTCCACCATAATAAATTCGCAAACAAACGAGGAGCATTTTTATGGTTTGAAATTTGACGCATTCCCTGATAGAATTGATGATTGCGAAGATAAAAACACTTTGAATTTGAGCCTTGTATGCTAATGATGAGCCACGTTGATAATTAAGTTTTAAACGTAGAAAAGACAGACATGAACATTTTTTTTAAATGGTGAAAAAAATGAAAAACGGTGAACATGGACATTAATAAGAGATTTTATCAAAAATCACGATGGATTTGTTTTGGAAGAATTCACGAATAGGTAAGGAATAGAATTTAAAAAGTAATATTTGGCAATATTCGAAGTTTGTATTGTTTGCGTCATGGGGGGGGGGTGGGGTAAGATGGGGAGTGTAAGCCTCAGGCAAGCGGATGTAAGCCGCACAAATCGGCTCTCCGCCCCGAAAATAGTGCAATCCAGTGAATATGGATTCAGCTTATTGAGGAAAAACTCGTCGATATGAGGAAAAGTCGACTGCTGATCTGGGAGATTTGAGTGACGGATGACGTCATATATATGGCGGCCATTGCTCGGTAAGGGACACGTGTACTGAAGTGGTTGTCTAAGTGACAAACAAAAAACACATACTTTCGAAGTTTACGTCAATGGCTAACAATACAGAAATTTTTTTCATTATCCATGCAAACAATCTTAGAATGCACTTTTTTGTGGAGAGACAAAAATTAGAATATTGATAGTTTTTTATGTACATTAGTTTCTGTAAGGAAGCTCTTGTATATTTTCTATACAAATTTGAAAATATATTATAAACGTACAGGTACACGACATAATAGGTATATTATATATTATATAGCTCAAGAAAATATAAAGAAAATATTATAAAAATTATATCTTATATAATTATATAAAGCTGTTGAAGAATGTATAATAATCATCCAAAGGAAACCTTAGGCAGTCTTTGTTGAATAAATTGGAAATTACGATAATAGGATTTACATTTTGATTAAGCGACTTATTAATGCGTAAATTATTATAATAATTTTTATATTAATAAGGGTATAGGAAGGAAGACAACATAGCAAGTAAGTAGATACCAGCACAGATGATAAAATACGTACGACGTTCCACGTAGTGTACTCTATTATCTGTGGTCTGGTACCAGTATTTACTTGTAGCCTATACAATTGTTTTGAGATGACTATCCCTAACCGAGCTAAGTAGTGAACATGTGCTCTGTACATGCTATATTCAATTTAATTAAATTAACTGGAACAATTATTAAAAGTGGACATTTTTATTTTGTCGCCGTGTGAGAGAAATTTCAAAGGTGGAGGGAATATATTATATATTCTCACGATGAAGTGTAATAAAAATCAAAATAAGTAATTGCAACTGGAGTTATTTGTAATGCAGGTATGTAGGCTACTATCTAAACACTCTCTACTAAAACATGCTAACTAAACTGGAATTGATAAGAGGAAATAAAGAAACGTTGACACTAATAAGCCAACTACTATTCATATTCCCGCCCTATTGTTCTGTGGCGTGGTGGTATTATCGTCGTTGTTGTTGTTGTTGCGCATAATTAACTGAGTTTTATAATAATGTATCACCTCAGCGTTCAGTATTCCCATAAGCGTGGATGCCACGGAGTGCAAGGAAAAACAAACAAGTCTCCACGCGGCACTCACTCTAATTTCTGTGACTTGTATGAGGTACAATTGCCTTTGGCGACGGAGGAAAACTTACACCTGGCCTATATTCATATTGAGATAGGGTATAATTATGTTTTATACGATTATTTATTGATTACCTCAAACGATTCATTCAGCACTCGTTCGTTTATTTTTCACGTATCTTCTTATTTTCCATTTTGGAAGAAAATTGAAAATACATAAATACGTAAAAATTAAAAAGGAAGAATTCATTCAGAAAAAAATTCCACAAAAATTGATTAAAGAAAATATATTTAAAAATTAAATGAATTAATACGTATTTAGAATTTAAGTAAAAAAAGTAGAAAAAAGGATGACCCAAAATAAACCGGCATTTTCTGACACGATTGAAAAAACCAATAACACAAAATTGCATTGATATGAAATGATAGGCCTTTGGCTGCAGAAATACTAACGTGTCTGACGTCAAATTAATCTTATATTCCCTATTATAATAACCAGCCTCAATTATTCGTGTACAAGATACATTCCGATACAACCAACCTCAGTCCTCAATCTTCCCACAATGCAAAGCAGCCAACCTCTTAACGCTACACAACGCTTCACTTAATAATTATGCATTATAAACGTATTTTAATGGTCTTGCGAACTGGAAGCATTGTAAGACGGAGCGCCCGAACCGGTTCGTGATATAATTTATAGCTTCTGTGTTTGCTTAGAGTTATCACCGCAGCTTTGTCCACTGGTTTGGAACGACAAGAAGGAACTTGGAACAATAGATATACCGGGTTTAATATGCGTGGGAGGGATATGCGCGCACGCAAACACGATTGCATTATTAATATATTTTAGATTATTCAGTATATTTTTATGGAATGAAATCATTTCCTTTAAAAAAACTTAAGACAATTGAAAATTGGATAAGAAATACAAGTTTGCTATTGGTTTGAGGACGCCAATAAAGCAGTAAAATTTAGCCTTTGTATTGATCAGTCACTAGTAGGGATTTGTAGTTTTTTGCACACACGCAAACACGATAACATTAATTAATTATAATTGTTCATAGTCTATTTTATGGCAAGAAATCACTTCGTTTTTCAAAATCCACTTGACAATTTTCAAACTGATAGAGAAATGCACAAATTGTATTGGTTTAAGGACGCAAAATGATCGTTAGTTAACTTTGGCCTTGATATAAATAACTAATTCGTTAATTAAAAAGACAGGGATCAGCAGTAAGAAGATCAAAATCACTTACGGAAATAAAATAATAATTAGAAGGGATAATTAATATTTCGCAAACATAGGATTTTGTCTGATTAGATTTGAGTAAAATTTTAAAATTGAAAAAGATAACATAGTTAACTTGTAAGACTTAGTTCAAAGCAGAAATAAACCACAACTCACTAGGAGCTATTTGAATTTTCAACTGCTACTTAGCTTAGTCCATGAGCCTTCTAGGACGATCACTAATGTGAGTCATTGGTAATTAGTTTACTATAGTTAGTCGACTACAGATAAGGGGCCTTACCTTAATGGGGTACATCCTTAAGCAAAAAGCTTGTTTAATTTTATAATTTTTATATTTATTATTTATTTATATGGAGCAGTAATTTGAATTCGAGATTCGAAATTGAATTTAACAATATATTTTAGAAATTAATAAAACCTATGATTTTGCATTTGTTGTACAAGGATTTGTGATATAACTTACAATATGTAAATTATATTTATTTATTTTTTGTAGTTAGTTGAACTTTTATTTCACACATATAAAAAGATGCCCGACAAAGTGTAAAATAATATGACGCACATTTAAAAGTTTCACGGTTGGCAAATTCGGCAGTTATACGATAAATTATTTGCATAATGGTGACAAAAGGCGGTTTATTCATTAAAACGCGAAACCGCGTGACATGCTAACCTACAATTAACATCAACAGGTGAACAGGAACACACCGTCTTACTTTCTCATGCAAAACACGTCGCGTGATCTCACATTTTATCTGCTGCTTCACAACTTGTTATTTGGGTGAGGACCATGAGCTAAGGGACGAGTTATCTGGAAAACAATCGGGGTAAATATTTTTAAAAGTAATTTTGCTACAATTTCACTTTCTAAAAAGTATCGAAGATAGTGTATATTTCTTGGTAAAATTTAGAGACCACCCACATATATGTATAAGTCACATTAATTTAGCTTGTCCTAAATGAGAGAGAATATATATAGAAAGTTATTTGTTCTATATATATATGTAGTACTTAGACAGAATTAAAAGATACACCGTTTGTACAAAATAACAGTCATAGTGCCTACTTTTAACAAGTTAACATATATATATATATATATAATATTTTTTTATAACTTTTTTATATATTTTTAATAAAAATTTTATATATGTTTTGCTATTTGGTTTGCCTTTGTAAGGCGGTTAAGTTTGTTTATATTTTTATTGTGTTGCTGATGTTTTGTTTTTATTGTTTTATACCAACTCTTCTTGAAAATGGAAGCCTAGTCTTCTGAAACGTTGAAGTTTTGATAAATTTCGTGTTAAACATTCAATATAGCGTGATTATTTCCGTAAAGTGTAACATAACATATATATATATACATGTATATCACAGACTTTCACGGATTGAATATGCACACATTGTATTTTCGGGTAGTCCGTGTGGTTTTATTTTTATATTTATTCCAACAATATTTTATATATATATATATATATATATATATATATATATATATATATATAGAACAAATAACTTTTTCCTTTTAAGAATGAAATGCATTTAAACAACATAAAAAGCAAATTTACAGACACGTTTTTGGCGCTCAAGGTGGTGTCCAGGTTTTATTGAATACCAACAATCATAGGATAAAATTAGTAATTATTCGATCGATGTCGTTCCGTAGCTGATATTTATGGATTCGCTACTTAATTAAGTTAAATTTGAAATATTTGAACACACCGTTGTAAAAAGTTAATTATATAGTTAATTAGGTACGTAGAGATGAGTTAAGAAGATATAGGACATGAATTTTTAGCAAATTTATGATCGTTCGGCTGATTGGCAACATAGCTGTTTGACATTTTGCACACATGTCAAGGAAGTGGAACGGTAGGGCTCTAAAGTGTAGTGTTGTTCGAAAAATAATTTTAGATGAACGCTACAAAAAAATCTATTTTTACAATTCTGGATTTTCTTAAAAGTCCAAAATTGGACCATTTTCGTGAAATGTTTCTGGCTGACAATCAAACAATATTGATAATCTACGACTGTAGGGCTATCCATGTATGCTTACTTGATAACTATAAGTAAAGTTTCATATAAATCGAAATCTTCCTGGCCGAGCGAACAGCTATTTGCTAAATGACAAATGCGCCCTATTCCCTCTTAAAGTTATTCGTCGTTTCTAACGCACAATAATATGTAAATACAAGGACCAGAAAACGCAAAAGACGAACGCACAATGCGTGAAACGAACACGCGTGGCTGTAAGTTGTCTATGACCAGTACCTACAACCCTACAATTACAACATTTGGATGAGCGTAGCTAGCTTACCGATCCCAGCAGGTGAACTGAACTCACTTGGCTGTTATAACTCACCTGGAACAACAAGAGAAAACACATTGTAGTGAGATAAAGCACAACACACAAAAAAAACTTTGAGTCCATATTTTCCACCGTTTACTAAGAAGAAAGTTACATAATATATTATACATTATATAGAAAAGAAAGATAACAATAACAATAAACAATTTATCGTTAAAATTTATTGGTCGGTTCATTTCGTAGCGTCGATATATTTTATTGTGTTTTGCAGTTTCAAAAAAAAAATACAAAAGAAAAACAAGTCATTAAACTCAAAAACTTACAAAGATATACGCCAAGACAAGACACTAGGTACACAATCAATGTTTACGGTAACAACGTAAACATCCTAGTAAGATGTCTCCTAGGCCCGGTATTTTATAAAGTTACATAGGCCTAATATCATAGTACATAAATAAATTCATGTTTGGAGGCTACCCTTTCGGACACAGAACTTACATTCAGTACAAAATATGTGTGTTTATCCAAAAAAACAATATGATAACAAATACGTAAATGTAATATAGGCCTACTGAGTGATTACTTTCTGAAATATCCAGTAACGAACAATAACAAAACGAAGTAAAGAAACAAAACTGAGGGGAAAAACAAGCGTCGGTAGAATTCATGCAAAACATGTATTGTAAAAGAATTTTTAAAAATGTTCTTCAAAACATAAATTAGTCACTACGTTACGTATTGAGAAATACGGGAGGGGTGGGGATTAATAAATAAGAAAGGGTGGAATGTATGAAAGTGCGTTTGAAAATTTCATATTCAAGGTAGCGACACATTATGCCTCTCCAAATACTATACACGTGAAGAAAACGACATTAAATTTATAAAAAAAACATCCCTTTGAAATTCGTTATGAAATTAAACACTAACACCTCAATTAGTGAACGCCATAGAAAGGAGTGGGTGTAAAAACAAAGAGTTTACACACAACAAGGTGGTAATAAGATCCGGTCTTGGTCAGACTCCGCTAATGATGTGTCGGGCGGGGAATATGACATCACTGAGTTAAGTCCCCGGTCCTTTTAATTATGCCAGTTAAAAATGTTTACAAAGAGAAAATGCGAGAGGAAGAAGGAGACGGGGGGGGGGGGGTTAAAAAAAGTCGAGTAATTTGCGTGATGCGCGCGTGAATTAGTAAAACGATACGTACGTTCTAACTTCTACCCCCCAACAAACAAAACACAAAAAACTTGAGATGTAGGCCTATATGTTTACATTACGACGGTACTAATTGCTAATTGGACGGTTAATAAGAAACAGCGGAGGGAGGGGGGGGGGGGGTTGAAGAGACTCGAGTTGAAGAAATTAATCATGATTCGCATCCTGAGTTGAAATTGTGCTAATTGGGAATGTTTCAACACAGAAGTACGAAATGACATTTCTGTTGGTGCGTGAAAGAAATTTAAAAGAAATAATATAACAGCTCAGGACACTTGGGTATACCTCAATTAGATATCTGTGGTAATTTGTAAATATCGTTGTAATAATGTATAACTGGATCTACTTATTATGATTTATGAGTATAGTTCTGGGTGAAGTGAAAGCAAATTTGACAACGATCGGAAATCGTATGTCAAGGTGTATACATCTATAGGATTCAAGCTAGGAACCTTCGGCTCAAAGGTCATGATAACTAATCCCAATTTATTAAATCAATCAAGTAATATCAATCAATTTAAAATGTTTTAAAAATATTTTGTTCATTACATTAATTATAATTCTAAATTTAATAAATACAATTATTTGTTGTGCAGTCATGCATGATACAGATTCCAGAATGTGAAGTCATACGAAGAGAGGTGGTTTAAATACAAATGATGACATTGAATACATTTTGATATATTATTGCAATATAATAATAAAAAAAAAAACGTAAAAACCAAGAAATGTTAACTGTTCTTTTTAAGTATGTAGGCCTAGTATTCTTTCTGGTCACTGCAAAATGCGTTCAATTTCATATTATTTTTCGTATACAGATCGAATCGAAAAACGAAAGTTTTGCAATTTTTTACTGCCTCTGTACAAAACTTTCTCGCTAGGTCTATCTCACAATTTTTAATCCAATATTAAAACAAATAAAATATAAAAATGCACTGACGATACACACAATATATTCAAAAGTACACGGAAAAGCGATGAAATCAAGTAAGTCACAATGCACGTAAACTCAACAGAAAGTAAAACCCCTATTTGTAAAAAGAGCATTTAATGAGAAAGCAAGTTTACGAGAAGTGTAGTCTCCAGTTTCTCCCGGGCAGCTAATGAAAGTAGTAACTCTATCTCCGAGAGTATAATAAAACCAAATAAACCCAACGGACAGACAGACGGACGGAAAGAAAGGGTTGGTTGGTTGGTGACGTTCCTAATGAAAAACAAGGCGTAGAGAGTTAGGTTACGCGTTCGTTTTCCATCCCTTTGTACCTCGCATTTCAAATGACACCACTTTTAAAACAACGCCGGGGCCGGGGTACAATTACTACGCGACTCTTGTAGAGGGAGAATGAATGACACTTTTCTACCGGACGCGCAGGTAGAAAGTAGAAACGACTTGAAATAGATGGAAATAGTTTACTTTGTTCACACTTGAGGAGATGAAAAGAACAAACGGGTTTCTAATACTCACAGAAACATCGTTATTTTATTTTAGTTGAAGGTATTTTTTTTATCACTAGGAAGCTTCGCAAACGCTTTTTTTAGTCGCGTTGATGGATGAGCCTTTTTGTAAGTTTTTAGTTTGCGTGGGACCACTTTTCCTTTGCAAGTGCTTTTTGAATGCATTGTAGGTGATTGTTGTCAAGTTTCTATTGTTACTTGTTAATTGTTATTATAAACCTAAAAAAACTCATATTAAAACATTTTATTTCTATGGATTCTGGCTAACTTTTTCTTTCAAAAGGTATACTACCATCACCTAGTCCAGTGAAATATGAACGTTGTAGCCCCACCCGTTTGGTCAGAATCGGCCCAAATGTCACGAAAATATCGCACAAAAAATCGAAAAAAAATCGTAAAAGTACGATATTCATGAGAAATATTTCTTCGATTGTACCCAAAAACGTGGCAGGTCTAAGTTCAGAGATTTTGAAGGTCCCCTCCAATTTTCATCAAGATCGCATATGCCGTTTGCCCGGTAGAGAGCGAACAGACAAAAATACAAACAAACAAAAAAAACAAACAAACAAAACAACAACAAAAAAACACCCGAGCTAAATTTTTTTGGGGGTCAGTGAAATTGAAGTCTTCGCTTCGCTCATCCAATGAGCTACCTCTATGGGGATTAAATTGAAGAATACATACATTCAGTCCTAAAAATGTCTTCATTACTTGTTCGTATAAAATTATCGTTGCACCTGTATCTAAGTATATTCTCCTCTCATAACAAACAGCTCACTCCAAACAAAAGCGGTGAATTAACACAATTTTCCTCATGAAATTGTCAATTCCTCGTTTTATCTTCATAACCATCACCGCCAAACATGTTATCACATGTTGTGTCTACATTCTTGTCTCATCGCAAAGCGTGGACCCACTCATTATAGCCCAACACACACAAACACACGCACAACGATCAAAATAATAAACTACGATTATAAATTTAATTAACGGAAACTCCAATTATGTGTGGTCCTTAATTAAATAGTAATAAATGTGAAAACACGCGAGGAGGGCGTCGTCTTGACGAAATGTCGATCCCCGAAAAGACATTGTTACAAGTGCGGCGAGCTATCATTACAAACGCGTGTCCTGAAAGTTAACTGCTTATTGCTAGTTCTCAGGGAAGATTTGTAAGGGCATTACCCGCGAGATGACATGACATCTTATAATGGAAGTCAGGCCATTACATTTACCGACAGCGGCAATTCAACTTTTAAGAGTGATGAACTTTTTATGTTAAAATTGACCCCCGTGTTTTAACGATATAATAACACAAATAATTAGATGCTACGAATGGCATTTGCAAACTAATATTTTGCACTAAGGTTTTATCACAAAAAAATAAAAAGGTACGCAACACTTATTGCGTATTGATGAAATCAGGTAATTGTAATAGTTTTGTTATTTTATTATTACGCCTGACCTATCTTATTCAAAAAGGAAATAAATAAAATGAGAAAACAACTTATTGTATACTAATCAATAAACAGTATGTAAAAATTATGAAATTGTATGATTTACTCAATCTACAAGCAGATAATTAACCTTTTTAGCACCTACACTAGATATCAAAAGATATTTAAAACGACGCGTTTCGAACGAACAAATTTTTTTAAATGTACTGTACACTCCAAGAATATGAAAATGTAACGGAGACAAATACATTTTGCTATTTACGTCATTGAAAAATAAATACATTTCCAACAATAATCGCTTCACCGACTCACCAGTCCTCGTTTATTCCCCCCGCGTAGCCCCAACCCCAACACATCATCGTCGTCTTCCCCTGGACTCTGTCGTTCCACCTTGATCCTCCTCGCCGGGACGCTATCCGGGACGCGGCCCCGGACGCACGGGCACCGACCCCTAACCCGAGCGACTTTCCGGGACGTGCCGGTGGGCAACAAGTCAAAACGGGGGCGCGGTTCCGATAATGGTAACAAAGGGCACCACAAGAGCGAATGAAGCGGGTCCCAAATTGTGAACATTATAGATACGAAGTGAAGAAAGTTAAAAGTAGTGAAGTGGTCTGTATGTATACCGGTATTTAATATTATAAACAATACCAGTAATATGTTTCACTTGTATCGATAAAATACAATATATTACACCACGAACAGAAAGAAAAGCAAAACCGAGATCTTGTTCAGTAAAATATTCTCAATATCACTTTTACAAATTTAGAGATGAATAGGGCTACTTTGATTTTGATGAGTTGAAATTGCGTATGTATTAAATATCTACACAAATTAAAATAAATGATGGTTCTGCAAACACACACACGTACACTCCATACGATTATTTACCCACTAGAAGTCAACGATATTCAAATGAATAAATAAATATTCATCGAAAAGACAAACACGTAGGAATTTAATATTGATCGAAATATAACAATTTGTAATTTCAAATTTCAAATCGACAATTTAGTAAAACATTTCGAAAAGTTCAAAGTTGAAAGAAAAGTTTTCGATTACACTTTCACACGGATATTTCCAAAGAGAATGAACGATATACACACACGTGGGCGTCGGGAAACATAACCTCACATTATATTTAAATATGTTAAATTCAAATTCAATTTTTAATATTTCCCGGATAATTTGTAAGACGCACAATCACTCGTAAATTAATTAAATAAACGCACACTCTGTTCGAAGAGAAAGACCAAGACCTAACGTTCAGTAAGGACACCACCTGCCCCTAGCAACCGACGTTCTAGTAATGACATCCATCCTTCAACACTGGTCACGTACGAAAACGAAAACTGCAAAACTGCAACTTTACGATTTTGAAATGCCCAACCCAACTCGGCTGAACGACAGCCAAGAAGCCAATGACAAGAGAAGGACATTATGTCGAGCCCTCCCCTAAATCCACCCACCACCCCTCAAACACAAAACCAGCACGGAATAACGGTATTCGTATTTAGTTTAGAAATCTTCAGGGTGTCCAATAATCCTGTATTGTAGAAAATAATCCTTTATATACAGAGCTGCAATAATAATAACACTACGTGACTAAGAATATAAAGTAACAAATTAACTTTCCCAGCGAGGGTATCTCCATTCAGTAGTGTCCAGCTACTTCCGGTTTAGATTCACGTGCAATATTGTAAATCAATTGGGTCGGCCGCATCTGTTTTCATAAGTGTTCAAAATAAACAGATGGGATATTCAAAGAATTTCAAGGTTTTCGGCTGAAGGATTTCCTCAACCACATGTGAATGAATGTAAGTCTAGGATTTAGTGCCAGCCCTTGGACAAGCTTTAAGAAGAATCAACTTTCTTTCCTAGTCAACCGAAGAGAATTAGGCGGGTAAACTTATGTTTGCCATACATCTAATTTCTATTAAAAAGGGTTGTTATAAATATCTACATCTGTTGATTTGGAAAGACAAGATGTTATGCTAAACAAGAAATTCTCATAAGATTGATTTTTGCAAAATGCAACATTTTCTTATGCCCGAATACCCGATGTGTAGTAAATATCAGTTTAACCCGCGTGTGATCTAGACTTTTCAGGAGACGAAATGTTATTATGGTTTTCAGGTATTTATGAAAGAATGAATCCCAGTATTCATGTTTGTCTGATTCACGCCGATTAACGTTGGGTCAAATGATCAATGTCGGCAAGGTGCCTCATGTGTAATGCAGGAGACTGATTCGGAGGTCACAAGCTCGAATTCCGCCGAGGGGACATTCGAAATTTCTTAACTTAAATCTGCTAAGTTTTTTGGTACAATCGAAGAAATATTTCACATGGATATATAGTACCGTACCTTTACGATATTTTTCGATTTTTAATGCGATATTTTCATGATATTAGGCCCGCAACCGGGCAAACGGCTACTTCGAAGTTCGATCTTGATGAAACTTTTAGGGACAATCGAAGAAATATTTCTCATAGAACTTACTTACTTTTAGGGCAACGATTATCAACCAAAGCTCATCCATCAACGCGACTGGAAAAAGCGTTACCCAAGCGAGACCACGTGACCCCCCCCCCCCCCCCCCCACTTGAGCACTAAATCTGGATTTTTGCCAGCAATTAGTGCTACACTTTGTCAAAATTTGAGAATTAGTGCTCGGATAGTTTCCGAGATATCGACTTCGAAAGCCAGCGAAGTGTCCTAGCACAGATGGTCCTAGTTTTACAAACGACAGTAGAAATTTAGTTGACAGTGCTAAGACGATAACAATGACGATACGGAACACGTGGCCCGCAGATACCATAACCCCGACGTGGCCCCTGACTACTTTGTCTTGAACCACGCAACAAAGTAGACAATCTCCTTGTGCGACGAGTGCCAAACCAAGTTCATAGCCAAGAATACGACACCAGAGGTTAAACGATTAGCATGGCGAGCGACCTTAGCACAAGTTTGTAAGTAAGCGTATTCGCTATCAGTGCACAAGTGTTAATATTATTGGTGGCTGATAAGATAAGACTTTGATATCGTTACAGTTAGAGCCTCAACATTTTCTTATCGGCGTCAACATATTAAAACAGACGACGTACTCGTCAAGTAGGATTCTCTAAATTGTCACCTGCAAAACAACGCAATATCAAAATCAAAGTTATCCGTCTTCCAGCAGCAGCGCGTTGATGGATGAGCTTTTTGGTAAGTTTTCAGTTTGCGTAGGACCATTTTTCCTTTGCAAGTGCTTTTTGAATGCATTGTAGGTGATTGTTGTCAAGTTTCTATTGTTTCTTGTTAATTGTTATTGTAAACCTAAAAAAAACTCAAATAAAAACCTTTATTCTATGGATTCTGGCTAATTTTTTCAACTTTTTCTTTCAAAAGGTACTACAGCACCATAACCTTAATGTCCATGTAAAAAATTAACGTTGTTGCCCCTCCTGTCTGGTCAGAATCGGCACAAATGTCACGAAAATATCGCACTAAAAATCGAAAAAATTCGTAAAAGCACGATATTCATGAGAAATATTTCTTCGATTGTACCCAAAAACGTAGCAGGTCTAAGTTCAGAGATTTCGAAGGTCCCCTCCAATTTTTATCAAGATCGCTTATGCCGTTTGCCCGGTAGAGAGCGAACAAACAAAAAAAACAAACAAACAAACAAAAAACATTGGAGCTAAATTTTTTGAGGGGACAGTGAAATTGAAGCCTTCGCTTCGTTAAAAAAAATAATTGCGCTCATCCAAAAAAAAAAATGTTTTCACCAATTTTGATTTCGTTAAAAACTCCCAAATTGACTATATTCGTGATTTTTTTCTGGCTAAAAGTTTTAATTATGACCGCAGGGCTGTCCGTGTATGCTTTACTGACAACTTTGCAAAGTTTCATATACGTCGGATGCATCTTGGCCGAGTAAATAGCTATGTGCCAACTACCAAATGTGTCCCATTCCCTCGTAAGCACTCAAATTAAGATGTACATTGTACAACGCTCTGGAGAAAAGTTTAAACAATACATGTGAATTCTAAAAAGCACATAACACAGATATTTGTGCAGAACAACATACAACAAAACAGAATTGCTTTATATGTAATAAACACTAATGTACAAAGTCAACGCAACGGGAGCAAGAAGAGGTTGATCCGTTGCGTTGACTTTATGCGTAGCATGGTGTATAGTAGGGTTTATTACATAAATCAATTACTTGCTGTATGTTGATCTGCATAAACATATCTGGCATGTGCATTTTAGAATTCACGTATGTACTTTCAATTTTAATGAAGAACAATAATGTTACATGTTAATTTGAGTCCTTACGAGCGTGCCGTATACGTACATGTCTACATCAATTCGAAATTCCAAATATACGTTTTCGTTTTGCATTATTGTCGATTAGTTCTTATAAATCCTTACTCACTATGAACTATCGCGTTGTAGAAGCCTATTGGTAGCCAATAATGTATACAAAAAATAATATTTTACATGTTGTAAGTTTTTAATATAATTTGTATTGTGTACTGCTTTGTTTACATGTATCGGGTGTTTTTAAGTCATTCGAATTAGCATTGATGAAAGATGGCAGCACAACCGTCCGTATTCAATCATGTTCTGATAAATAAACAAATACAATGGAAAATAATTGTGCGTAGTCAATAATAATAATTCAAATGCAGGAATGGAAATCGTCTAGAAATCCATGAGAAATTATAATGGCGAAAAGAGATTTCGATTTTGGTCGTTTGGTCGGCCGTGTCGGACTGTGTGACGGACTGCGTGTCATAGGGCATTACTCCAGAGCATAGACACTAATATACACCACATGTGTACACTTATTTCGTATCATAAGCCTTTACAACGGCGTGCATGCGTATTTCATTCTGAAAACCGTCTCAAAATCAAGTAATTTTTATACAAAAGTTAATATGACATTCATCAACTAACTTATTTTAAATGTTTACTAATAATACTTTGCATTCATTTTTTCCATCTCATTTAACAGACTTAACATTTCATTAATTATTAATTTAAAAATTTAATTTAATTTATAAATATTAATTTGAAAAGAAAGCACGATTTAAATGGGGAATCCAAACTCTTTTCCGACCCAGTTCAAGGTCGCGACATAAAGGGTAGGTTATTCAAAGAGGAGGGAATCCCTCTCCTCTAGTGTCTTGCGTTCAAGGTCATGCGACACAGAGAATAGTTTCTTTCAAGGTGAGAGGATGCTCTTCAACTGGGATAAGATCAACATGGGCGTCGATTGGGTCCGGTGGTCCGGGGGACGGCGTCTCAGCGCGCCGACGCCGGCGTCCACCCCCGGGGGCGGGGCGGGCGCCGGCGTCCGGTAGTTATACCACTCATTGAGAGGGCTGACTGTGAAGGATGTTACACTGTCCAGAACTATACGAGGCCATTGACACGATATAGAAAATACACACTCGCATAGTGGTTTTAAAACCAATGAATGTATTGTTGCAGTTGAAAGGTTTTAAATGTTCACTCTTGGCACTTATTCTATAAACATTAAAAGGGAAAAAATTGGACTAAACATGTAGGTCCTACTTAGATATTTTTAATAGTAATATTTCAACTCTTTTCAAGATCCTTTCTCAAACTAAATGTATAATTTTTGTATTCAATGCAATACTAGTTTCTTATTAATTATCCTATAATGTTCGTGTTTTTTTAAATCGGTATAAAATACCTATAGTTACAAACCTAAAGAGGGACATCTTTTCGTCCCCACGAAAGTTTCAACTAATTTTTTTCTTTGAAAGAAAAATAAGGGGGAATTTTTGCTAGTGAACATTGCATTTTTGTATTACATTTTAGTTTGAAGATCGAGAATGTCTAGAATATATCTCCACAGCAAAAAGAAGTTAACATTTCAATAATAGAGAAAATATCGTGAAGTATATTGACGAATGGACTCAAGTAAAAATTTCAATTATATAGAGAAAATGTCGGAAAACGAAATATAAACGGAAGCACAAGTATTCTGTGTCATTCACCGTTCCAGCCAGAACTCAAACCCTTCCATTTACACTGGATTTAGACAAGAGAAACCCACATCACGTACAAAGCCAAACAAATCTACATTTATGCACGAGCTAATTAATGAATTTCAATTACGTCATCGTTTCACTAACAAGTAACAAGTACTTCAAGTCTGTGATTTGACATTTGAAGGCTGCGGATTTACCCCCGTACGAGTTGCGGCATTGTTGTCATTCTAATTGCTACCCCTAATGAGACGCGGTTACAAATAATACAGAGCGCGGTTGTGATTTGAACCCTTAAAAAACTACCCCAAGTGAAAGTATATAACCTGGGGGCTAGAACAGAAATGAAATACATTTATTGTAATCTGTGGCACATCATTATTATGAGACAACAAATAAGAAGATATGATGAAATATTATTAATAAATCCATAGCTGCCTACCCCCCTAGCTATCGAGCCTGTCGTTGTCAAAAAAAAACGTTTCCATATTTCTTGCAAAAACAAATCTCATTACAATACGCAACTACAAAAGAATGCAGTAGGTATTTTTTTTATCTAAAACGAAACAAATAAATCTAGTTTTTTTTACAACCTCCCTTAGACTGACATTAGTTATTCTAAAAATGACCTATTTCAACATACAAACTGTGTTTTAAAACAAATAATTTACCCAATATGTGTATTACTGTGAAAATAACATTATTTTATTATTGCACATTCTAAGAAACAGCAAAATTATAGTAATATCTGTTACTACAATACTTTAGGTAAACCTATAGAAAATATACACCTAACAAAATTATGGTCGAGGGAAGCATGTATGTACGTTATATTATTAAATAAATAGCCAAATAATAACGAAAAGCTTCCTCAAATATACGAATTATTAATCTTCTAAAGAAGATCTCATAAAAGCCGAATAAGAATGAGCAATTCACCAACAAATAAAAATATAAAAATTGGAATCTTTTATCCCGTACGAATGACTGGATGTCATCCGTATAATAGAGGTTTGAAGGGGTGGGGGTGGGGGGGGAGATAGAATCAGTCCCGTTGACATTAAAAACGGGGAGTATCTACCTCATTGAATACGTAACAGGGAGACTTGGAGGGGGCGGACAAAAGGTGAAGCCGTACAAAACGAGGATCAGAGGTGAAGTGAGGAGGGGGGAGGGGGGGGGAAGATAAAAATATTACGAAAATATAGACGGCAATCAAATCTGATGGATCAGAAGAAATGAAATGAAATGTATCGATGAAGGGGGTGGTGAGTAGAGGGTACCATATTGGTTATGGTATGAGATGAATGCAATGACGTTGTTTTTGTTATGTGTAAAATAAAGTTAAGAAGCGTATAAGCGCTAGCATTTTCAAATAACTTTTTAGAAATTTGTGTCTCATTTTGTCATTTTAAGCGCAAAGGTTGGCAAAAACAACGCTTTTGTCATTTTAAGCGCAAAGGTTGGCAAAAACAACGCCTACCAAAAGCTCGCCAATTGATGTTTCTTTCATTTGAAAAGTAGCAATTTGTAGCGTTTTCAAAACTCATATTTACTCAATTTAGCATCAATAACGCAAATCGCTCATTGGCCCATCTCTACCTATTGTAATGTGCATATTATAATCATTATTGTTACTTTTTTTAGAAACTAATGTTGATAAAATTTCACCAATAGTAATCATTCCGTTCTAAATTTATAGAAAATCATCAAACACCTTTTAGAAATGGTTACAAAACAACAAAATGCTAAACGTCAAACCATGTAATATTGAAATATTTCAACTAAAAATGTCCTGTTATTATCGCAACCAAATGGAACACATCACCAATCCAACCCTCGCAATATGGCCGCCGCATGGCACGAGCATGTCCGTAAATTAAATTGAGCTTGCTCATCTCAGTAAGCCCCCCCCCCCCCCCAGCTCATCGCCTCATGCAAATGGTTTAGACGCGTTGCCATGGCGACGACGCGGCCGGTGGTCAGAACTACAATCAATCGTAGAAGATGAAAACCACATAGAAACTTAACTTCGCCGAGGCCAAATCTGTACAGACTTGAGTTTGAGTTTCACGAGTATTAGCCTCCAAAATCGGTGCTTTTGAGCAGAAATCAGAGTTGAGTAAATTTTTCAAGATTACCCTTTCTTTTGTTAGTTTGCTAATTACAAGGCGCATCGGAACGTTTTGAAAGTTGGGGGGGGCAAACCCGTTAGTAGATTTTGTAGGGTACAGCTGGGGTCTGGGGCAGAGCCCCAGCCAGCGGAGGCCCCTTTTGCCGAAGGCGAAAAAATTTCACTATACTACAGTTATTTCGTCATGTTTTAACTGCACTCGGACTCTTTAAACGATGTTTTACATCAATTATCTGCGATCTAAAAACGTAAAAACAATAACGTCAAGTGGCCCATTTTTTACAACATAATTTATGTAATGACGAAGCATACAGGCAAACATATTTTTGTTTTACCCTCTTCTTTAAACTAACTGATGGCTGTTTAGTACGTTTAATATTTAAAATTACGATATCAATTTAATCTTTTAACTCCATTAAACACGAAACACTATACACACTTACACTTTACTTTACACTACACTACTTACACTCTAAGAGGAATAATCGTCCCACTTGCCACTTCGCTATAATCAAAGTCACTACACCACTCCAAAGATAACAGAACGCATAACGATGCGACACGAGCGAACCAAATCCCAACTTGCGTCTGCCAATAACTCTAGCAAATCATTCAAAGGGATGTTTATACAAGACGGGTGGCTGGTTACAAAGATAGTCGGATAGACGGTTCAGGCATGGAGTACGTCAGCCAACGTAACATTCCTGCTACTGTTGGGTTGTTTCTTCCTGGAAATGAATTGTTGACAGGATCATCCGACGTTGCTTTCCCAAAAAGTAGAGTATAAATCTTGATTTTCAACTCTAAAATCTGATCCCCTATGCCCCATGGCATGAAATTTAGGGGGGGCAATGCCCCCCTTGCCCCCCCTGTTCCGACGCCACTGCTAATTACATTCAATACAAATTCATACGCAGAGTATTTAGATTTTTGGTCTCAAGATTAAATTTTTGTTTTGCGTAAACTTATTAATTGCTTTCAATAAAGTATATCATTGCAATCCAAGGGTACAGTCTGCCTGGGAACTGTGAACCAAAGATAATAGAATACACTACGTAGTGTACTCTGTTATATGTGTGTGAACCATCGAGTGTGCCTCAGTTGTGTATACAGAATGTAATTAGCAGACTAAAAAAATAAAGAGCAGCCTTTTACCTCATCGAAAAGAACAATGTTTCAAATTAAACGCACTATAGCTAAATGGATAGATACTACTTAGTGGTTGACGTTCTTCAAAATTAAAAGAATTATTACATTATTTCTTTATTACTGAAAGATATTTTACATGCATGTTACATCCTTAGAAAAGTGTTTGATTCGCATTGATGTGTGTACTTACATTAAAAAATAAAATTGCAGAATATTAGATCTAGACTTCTTCAGCTGAACACACTAAGTCGTTGAGTAAAATTACTTGCTTCACTTAAAATAATGATGGAAAAAGGCGCAAATAAATTCACATTTCATTGTTAATTAACGTAAACCTGAGTAAGTACATTTTAACCAAAGATTTTAGATGGGTTTGACAATAATTAAAGTGCAAGTATACGAATCCCTCTCTATACAGCGTCGCTAGACAAAAGCAGGAGGCGCGTTGGTTTGTGGGTAGAATACGTCAACTAGAGGCGTGCAGCAGAAAACACCTTAACCACAACCACATTAACCACAACCACAAGTGTAGCAATTACGAAATGCATCCCCTTATCTACTTTCAAAGAAATAATGAAAATTGCTACTTTTTCCATTTTCATCGCCAGCGAATTCGCAGCTTTAGAAAACGTATTCACAAAAGTGTCTTTTGAAAGTGGTCTATCTAGAAATCCGCTCGGCGTTCCCTAAAGTGTTTCGTACCGAGATATACTTTTTTACGTTTCGTTTTTGTTTTGTTTCGTTTTGTAAAGCGCACACGCTTTATTACGCTGTACAATTATTGCAACTCTGGTTAGATGTAAAGTGAGAAATAAAAACAAAGTTCGTAGAGAGAAGAAGAATATGTTCATCTCTGGTTCACATCCCCCCCCCCTATCTCTCTCTCCACCATCATATTTCTTCTATTTGTCCACAATAATGTGAGTTAGAACGCAGCAAGTAAAGTACGACTGCAAAAAAGTATTAATATATTCCTAAGCTATAAATGATAATAGAACAGTAATAATTATAAAATAATTTTTAAAATTGCGTCATCTTCTCTTTACAAAATATCAATTTACTGCCAATCTATTAACATGAATAATTCATATTATTATAGTTTGTCACTCGAAGTCAAAAACCATATACATATATCAATGGAAAACGACAGACGAAAAATTTTACCTTAGGAAAAACCACATCAAATGCAAAATTGTGTTTTGAGAAAGTAACTCAACAATAGAGTGTTATAGAAACAATACCCTGTCAATGTAGATTTAAAGATCTTTTACAAATTGTAATTCTTGATTTTTACAATACAGAATCAATTTTTAAAAAATACAAAGAGTGGGATAATAAAAAGTACAATTATCTAGTATGTTTTTGGTGGAGGTGCCGGGTACGGAAAAATAATATTAATTAATTATGTTTTGTGTGAAAAGAAAAGCAGGTACGGCAATATGCAGACTAGTATAACAAAATAAAATATAAAACAAAGCTACAACTCTATCGTAACTTCAAACGAAATCAACAGGTTAAATTCAATATAATAAACATGTAGGTAGATTGTAGAAAACACGAGAAGAACGCCAACATAATTTTAATTACTTATACACTAGCAAAGTTATTTTTAGACGTATTCTCTCTTCTTATTGTACCATACATATTGTAGGTAATATAATTAATAGTTAATAACATTGTCTTGAGATAAGAATAATATTTTTTGCGCATGTTGTATGAGTTGTACTTCATTTCCACAACAAAACTAATGTTTTCAAAATTCGGTCTAATATTCATTTTTCCATCGAGAGATAACGATTTATTATGATTCATTAAGTTTAGTGAGTCATTTTAATAAAAATATGACTTAATAAATTTACCGAAAAAAACAACCTATAAAAATAAATACAATACATAAACATAATTATATAAAACTCTCAATGAAAAACAGAAAATATACATTCACAATAATAATAAAATCTAGACAGTTTTATATCACAATTTCCACAAGAGTTTGACATGACGGGTTTTAGCTATACGTTGTTGATTGTGTATGTATACATGACTATAAAACAATAGTAGACTGTTTGCCATCTAAAATATTTCCAAACATGTCAGAAAAGGTTTTACAGAGTTGTTTTTCATACAAAAAAGAGTGAATCTGACGAACTCCTTCATGCCAACAACCGTGACACCCCTGACTCAACCCGTCCGCTATAAGTTGGGGGTAATTCACTGATTAGAGCTTCGCGTAGAACTTGAAAAAAGGCGTCTTTTTCCCGTTTTCCGTCGGGACGCCAGCGGCTCAAGGGTGCGGGGTGACGTGTACTGGAAGGGAGGGGGGGGGGGGGGTGAAGGCCCTCAGCCGCGCTCTCAACACGCCACCATGTAAGGGTGAGAAGGATAAGTTCATGGGGGTAAGTTTTTGTATAACGCCCCTAATTAGACACGTTATGATTCCAAGATCGAGATTGTCGTCAAGTCTATTTTACCTGAGCTCTTAAATTCATTGCGACGATATTGTATTCAAACCATTTTAATAAACCTCAAGTAAATATCATTCTAAAAAAAAATTTAAAAATAAATTTAAAATGTACTATTTATCTGCATTAATTGATATAGAAATAAAAGAAAAAAGTAAGAAGTTCAGTAATCGTGAGTTTCAGCAACATCCACAGCTGTCTCCACCCCCGTTAGTTATATAACAATTAACAATAAATTAATCATATGTATGTCTTGGTGGGTAGGGGTCAAAGGAGGAATGACACTGAAATTCGATTAGACTGGAAACATGAAAATAAATTCGGAGTTTTTCCTTGGTCACACGTACAAAGTGTTTATACACCAATTAAATTTCGAAAATTTCGCCTCAAATTCTCGTATGCCCTAAATGTCAATATCTCGCTAAAATGAGCCATTTTTTCCGAAAATTAGAGATAATTATTATTGTATTACTAAAATAATTGGGTTGACATGAAACGTAAAGAAATGTGCATTCCGCTGAAATCGGAAATCTGTCGCTTTTATCGTTATTTTATACTGACCCTTGATGATATATCTATCGACGTTCGGCTCGTAAGCTAAGAAAAACAAACTCCTTGACTCAATAATCACTGATAGATGTGATTGTGAAAAAGAAAGTTTCTGGAGTCCCTCTAACGATTTGTCCTCCCGTTTGCTTTGCTAATAGATTGTTGACGTTGGACGAAATGAAATGGTCAAGAGCCATTAGTGATATTAAATCCGATCCGTTGAAGGAGCGCTCAAGACGGCGCTAACTCGGCCCAATGAAGGGGAAGAGAGCAGACAAACGATTTCAAGAGGGGGAGAAGCGATCGCCGAGACTCAAGGGGGGGGGGCTTTGAGATTAAATACGGTGTATTTTTATCTTTTCTTTTCACTACGTTCTTTGGAGGCAAAGATGTCAATTGTAAATCAAGGTTCAAAATAATATTTACGTAAAATAATTAGGTTTTGTGCACCATCACCACCACCAGCATTGTAAAATAAAATGACTTAAAAGTAAAAATGTAGTCAAATGTTCATCAAACCCGTCAAATTATCAACAAAGTACTTTTTGGATGAGCGTACCGAGCGAAGCGAGTGAAGCGAAGACTTCAATTTCACTGACCCCCCAAAAAATTAGCTCGGGTGTTTTTTTTTTTTTTTTTTTTTTTTGTATTTTTGTCTGTTTGTTCGCTCTCTACCTGGCAAACGGCATATGCGATCTTGATGAAAATTAAAAAAAAAACTTTTTCTATGAACTTAGCCTTGCTATGTTTTTGGGTACAATCAAAGAAATATTTCTATTGAATATCGTACTTTTACGAATTTTTTTCGATTTTTAGTGCGATATTTTCGTTACATTTGGGCCGATTCTGACCAAACGGGTGAAGCTACAACGTTCATATTCACATGGACATAAGGTTATGGTGATGTATGCTTTTAAAGAAAAGTTGAAAAAGTTACCAGAAGCTAATAGAAATAAAGCTTTTAATATAAGTTTTGATTTTTGTGCGATATTTTCGTGCCATTTGGGCCAATTCTGACCAAACGGGGTGGGGCTACAACGTTCATATTATACATGGACATTAAGGTTATGGTGATGTATACCTTTTGAAAGAAAAAGTTGAAAAGGCTACCCAGAATCTATAGAAATAAAGCTTTTAATATAAGTTTTTTAAGGTAAATATATCAATTGACAAGAAACATAGAAACTTGACAACAATCACTTCAATGCGTAGGCACAAAACAAAGCACTTGCAAAAGTAAAGATATGCCACGCAAACAAAAAATTTATAAAACGCTCATCCTTCAACGCGGCGGGACTTTAGCGTTTTCTAGTTAATCAAGTAATTAAGTATTACTTCGAGAAAAAGGGGACCGGGGTTACCTTTCAGTTTCACCAAAGGAACTAGTTCCTTCACTTTCTTTAAAAGTAACAAATCTATAAAAAGTTCTCGGAAGAACTGTAGTCTAAAAAACAGACCGATTTTAGTTTAATATTTCAATCGGTAAAATGT
The DNA here is from genome assembly GCA_024449915.1 of Sweltsa coloradensis. Classification (NCBI taxonomy): domain Eukaryota; kingdom Metazoa; phylum Arthropoda; class Insecta; order Plecoptera; family Chloroperlidae; genus Sweltsa; species Sweltsa coloradensis. The sequence goes on from JAMZAV010000506.1 coordinate 654,975, forward strand.
AAAAATAAAGCAAAAAAATATTGGAGCTATATTAATATTTACTCATGGATCCGATGGAACTACTTGAGTGTTCAGAACTTTTAACGGAAATAAAAATTTCTTCCAAAATCCCACAATGTAACCCCTTCAATAGTAAACCCAAGAAGACTGTCTAGACTCTAGACTAGTAATATATACCATAGTTAATTGGGAAATATTCAATCAAAGGGCGATTGCGAACGTATGGAAGAAGACGAAAGGGGAGGGGAAAGGGGTGGGGGAGATTAAACTGACCACTGAGAATGTTCGGCTCCATGTGGACGAGGTTCTGGCTCCGATTGGAAACCGTCGAGGGTCAAGAAGTTAATCCCGACGAGAAATCAGAATCCCCCTTCCCCCCCCCCCATACATTCAAACAAACACACCCACACTCGGAATCGAGCCAGCGAATCAAACAACAGCTACCAACGTCCGAGCCTCGAGTCCACATGTCCATGGCTATTTGAACGAGAATATTTATATGTTTATTTGATTTAATTTATTTTAACCCTTGAATACAGCATTGCTGCTTTTTTACATCAAGGTTGGTAATAAGAATTCAAAAACACGTAACATATTAAAAATTATACAACATACAAATTCTTCTAAACACACAATACACATATATACAATGAATGCAATTCTGAAAGTTAAAATTTTACATTTGAGATGAAAGAGAATTGCTGATTTCAATTCTCTATTTAAATTGAGTAAGGGTATCTAATAGAACATTACGAATCATTTTGATAGAAGGAAAGCAAACCAACGACATCTTTTTCGAAAAAGAAAAGTAGACAACCTAAGAGTTTAGGAATGTTATAAGCTCTAAACATAATATAATATTGCATTTATAACACCGTTTGGCAATTTGAATTAAAACAATACATTTCTTAGATAAGATTTATACTAATTTTTATACTTTAAAACGCAAAGATGTATATACATTTAAAAAAATTGTATGTTGTGGAATTCCCAGGTTTTAAATAACTGGTAAAAAGATGTAGTAGTAAAATATTAAAAGTATTGTATTCACTTTAAAAGAACTAATTACGATTGACCACTAATGATTGAACAATCTGACATCGGAGTAAGTGGACACTTATGTTCGCAAACACCATCACAATATGCAATTAAATGATTTGAAATAGACGTTTGGTGGAGGTGCCGGGTCCGATAATATCACGATTCGATAGAATGTTAAAAAGTTTCTTAAAATTATTGCATGGCCAGAATTAAGATAATTAACAATTATAAACTTTGTATTTTGAAATAAAATTATTTATTTCGCCTTTAGTTTTGTTTATGGATGGTCTTCTACACTGACTAAAAAACTAACTAAAGGTTACATATTTTTACTTGTTTTTACAAGTGACGATTAGATTGAGTGGTATTTTTGTATTATTTATAATACACATCATCTGACATCGGAATTAGTGGACAATGTCGTCACCGCAATATAAACTCAATAATAATTTGCAATACACGTTTGGTGGAGGTGCCGGGTACGATAATTTAATGTTTAGATTTAAATTTAATCGTTTTTTTAAAATTATTGCATGGTCAGAATTTAGAACATTTCAAATTATAGACTTTGCATAATCGATTTGTACAGTTATAGTTCAGTTTATAGATGGTATTCTAACCCTTTCAGTACCGAATTAAATTGGCCAAAATTAAGTTATTTTAAGCGATATTTTCAAAATGCTTATTTTTTTCTAAGATTTTTAGTGTTTTTTAAATATTTTTTTTCGTGTTATTTAAGAAATTTTGGAAAATTTTGGATTTTGTTTTAAAGCTTCATTTTTGGTTAAAATTTAAATTTGAAGTGCATTCCTAAAACTAGATTTTTTTCTGAATTTTTTGCATATCTTGGGTTTTGTGTACCTCAAATATCTGCAATACTAGAGACATATCAAATTTCCGGGACAAGCCAAAATTTTCTCGTTTTAGCTGTTTTTTTGCAGATGAGTATTTTCAATCTTCTATAAAAAAGGTACCGTTTGCACTATTGGCCTGGGGTAAAAAAAATTAAGTTTTTTATTAACGACAAAAAAATAAAAAAATTGGGGTAAAATAAAAAAAAAACTATTGTTTACCCGCAATAAAATTACAAAGTTGATGTACACAATTGAGGCCACAGGCACTGAAAGGGCTAAACCGACTAAAAAACTGCGAACAGGTTTACATATTTTTACTTGTTTCTCACGTTGTGACGTTTTGAATGAGTGGTATTTTTTGTATTATTGAACGAGTGAGCGTAGCGAACGTAGTGATTTCCATTCGATCTTAAAAGGCCCTTACGGTTTTTTTGCGTGCGTGCGTGTGTGTGTGTGTGTGTGTGTACGTTGAAAATCAGCCGAATCGCTGAACAAATTGCGCTGAAATTTTAACGGACATCCGGTACGAGTTTACTGCTGAACTGTTAACAAAATCAGCAACATCTGTTGCGATTTAAACCTACAAGAAATGATAAATTGAAAAATAGACTTCCAATGTTAGAAATTATTTTAACGACAATGGTTTTTGATTTTGAAAAAAATATTTTTGTTTGTTTTTCGCCTGGCTGTGAAATGCCGTGTCCATGCAAGGTCAGTCGAATGTTGGACGTCAAGGTACCCCCCAAATTCCGCACGTAGATTGAGTAAACCTTGCAATATTTCAAGGGAAATTTCGTACTGGCTATGTTTACCCTAGTAGGCCCTATTGCCACAGATGATGGACTACACTGCGTTATATGCATTTTAAAAAATGTTTAATTATTTTTGAAATGCAATCTAGAAATACAAAATCTTTCCCCGACCAGGGATTGAACCACGTCTCCCACATTCGGCTACAAGGGCGCTTTACCCAAACTAGACTAGGGAAACGCCAAAGTCTAGTTAGACGAGTGAGCGAGTCAGTGGTGGTACCCGGGAAACTTGCTTTTAAGATTGATAATTATATTCGTATAGATAATGGGGTATTTTTTGGGGGGGAAATCACGGGCCCGGGAGGTTGCTGTTTTGGCAGTCCCTTTAAAATGAATATTCCCCCGTGACGCCGGTCTTTCTTAATTTAGATTGTTGGCCGGAGGGAAAGTTTAGGCCATAGTTTAGGCCAAAATACTCCAATGTACCTATAATAGGCTGGGAGGGCCCAAGTAAGGGGAGAAAAGAAAAATTTTCCGGGTACCAAAACAGGCTCACTCATGTCTAACAACGACTTTGGGGTTCCCCAGTAATAAACCAAATGTTTGAAGTAGTTTGTAGATTTCAGAAAATTATTAAACGAGGGAGCGAAGCGACTGAGTGTCTCCATTCAACTAAAAAGGCGCTTATTCTATGATTCTGTGTGTCTGTACGTCGAAAATCAGTCGAATCGCTGAACGGATGGCGCTTAAATTTTAAACAGACATCCGGTGCGAGTTTACTGAGAACTGTTAACAAAATCAGCTAGATCCATTGCGATTTAAACCTACAATAAATAAAAATGTGTTTTAAAAAATATCGATAGCAATTGTTTAGATTTCATATTATGTAAAAATGGCCACAGCCTGCTATATACTAGGGAAACCTCAAAGTCGTTGTTAAACGAGTGAGTGAGCCATGTGTTGAGTACCCGGTATCATTCCCCAATCCCCATACTGGGCTAGATCCAGCCTTAGGTATAGGGGAGGAAAGGGGATGTTTCCGGGTACTCAACACTAAGCTCACTCACTCGTTTAACAACGACTTTGGTGTTTCCCTAGTATTCTATATTGGATCTTACCAGTTGTGAAATGTGTTTTAGACAAGAAGAACATATGAATCATGTATTATTTATGAATTTGTTTATGTTTTGTTTCTTTTAGACTAAGTTTAGGGATTTCGCGAATAAGGCCACTTCCTGTAGGAGTTGATAATTTAAAAAGTAAACCAAAACACCGTTTAGAACACAAAACACACCGTTGTGCGTCTACATCGATGACGTCACCCCATCCAAGGTTCAAAGTAATATTTCCCTGACATTTCCCGACTCGACCACCACGCGGATTTTCAATTTCCCAACGCTAGGTTTTCCTTCGAGAACGGCGACGAAATCGCATTTCCTTTTATAATGTCTTTCCCGTGACGAGCTAATTAGAACTTCAGAAGAGTGGGGGAGGGGGGGAAGAAAGAGGGGGGGAGCGACTCGGGGCCGGAAAAACTGCCACCGCGAAACTCATTTCCCCCACTATACAGTATAAACGAGAAGCTGGGTATTTTTCCAAGGGGCGTTATACTATTTTGGACATGGCGGTAATTACGCAGGTTGGGGGGGGGGGGGGAAGGGGTGCATTTTCCGCCCCAAGTGTCAAAAACAGTTGTGCGATAAAATTTGTGTTTAGAATTAATAGGGGTAAGATAGTGTAAAATAAAAATGAACAACTACTTGTTTCGTGATTTTTTACGACTAACACCGGCTATTCGAGTTATTGATATAGGGTGCTTAATAAGAATTCATCAAACAATTTTTAAATCGTATATTATAATCTCAATGATCCAGAGCTACAATTATAACAATTAAAATATATTTGGTATTTGGAATCACACTCTCCTCCTAAAACGAGCAATTAAATACAAATAACCTCCCTGTGTTGTGAAACTATACAGGCATTTATTAATCAATATTTAGAAATATATAATACTTCTTTTATACAATACATTTATGTAGCATTGACTATATTTTGTACAATGAATAAATCAAAAAAAGGTGTATAAAAATCAAATCAAATGAAAATATGTTTCATTAATTTGTTTGGTACAGATCCTTGCATCCAATATAAGTTGGTCAAATATATTTTTGTGTGTAATTCAGGTGCAATATTAGCGATTCAGACGTGTGCGGGACTCGAACCTAAACAATTTCTTCACTTTTTCAAGTCTGTCCCACTGATCAGTCTATAAGGTTGCTTCTAAACACCTCAACGCAAGACACATGTACAGCAATGAAAACACTTGTTTTTTGTGTAGACGCGAACTATGCGTTGCGTTTCTGCGAGTAAACCCCAACCTTTCCTTACATAATTTAACATAAATTATGTAAATATAAAACTGCTAATATATTAACGTGGAGAATTTTGAATAATTGATGTTTGTTAATATTATGGCAGCATGCTATTGCGTGTGTGCGCGTATGTGTTACCTACAATTATCTGTAACCACTAAGAGTGCGTGATGTTTGTTAGGTGTATCATAGAGAAGTGTAGATCAAACTAAGGATCCTATATCCTGAAACCCAGGATCATATTATTATCATATCTGAAACTGTCATAACTGAACTGAAACCCAGCATCTGTAGGTTGTTAAATCATCAGTTTTTTAACTGAATGGATAGACGTTAAATAAATAGGCAAACAACAAACAAACAAAGAAACAAACAAACAAACAAACAAATAAATAAATAAATAAATAAATAAATAAATAAATAAATAAATAAATAAATAAATAAATAAATAAATAAATAAATAACATACATTGGAAACAAGTGACATGTATTCTTCAGACAGTTGATTGAGCTGGGGACAACTTTTTTACAATGAGGACGGGAATAGTATTGTAATTTCCGAAACGGTGTTTGAATAATATATTGTTGTAATAAAGAGTTTTTATCTACTAAATTGTTTTTAATAATGTTAAATATCCATTTAAAAATTCCCTTGAAAAATAGAAAATGTATCTTAATGAATTAAATAATAAAAATGCAATATTTTTTATACAGTTACAGTGTCCCATTTCCGATTGTGCGCAGCTGTACCGTGGAGGTAATGATCACTGGGAGCGAGCAGCAAGAAAAGAGTGAATGAAGTTATAGAAAGGGAGGGGGGGAGATTGCAAGCGAAGAAGGTGAGGTGAGGTAATAATTATCTGAGACGGGCCCAGCTCAGCCAAGCAGCGACCCATGAGCGCCTCAAAGGTTGGTATACACAGGGGCAATAAACACGATTATAAAACCACACAAAAAACAAAAGACAGTGCGCACGAGGTGGAGAGGAAATGACGTATTAAAGAATTTCTAGCCCCCCCCCGTTCCTTCGGTTGGCAACCTCGGCGAGTCAGCTTAACAAGGCTGTGGTTTTGAGCCGGAGGCGCGCGAAACTTGAAACAACACATAGGACTTGTTGCTGGGGGGAAACAGGTTAATACTTCCTCGAAACGTTAACGTCCATTGTTAAAGAAAGAAACGTACAAGTAAGAACTTACGGTCGAGTACCGTAAGTAACGTTTAACGATTGAAATAAAAACTTTCGAGAAGGTGAATAAGTTACTACAAAAAATTCGGCTTCATCAAAATTAGTAAACAAAATTAACTTAGAAAATGTTCTGCCAACCAAAGTGTTACGTTTATATATTTTAGCCAAATAATTTGAATGCAAAATTATATGATAAACCTACATAAATTTTAGTTCTATGAAATAGGCCTACTAATAATTTGAAGAGTTTGCACTGTTGTCATTTAAAATGCATCACTTCTACATCAAATTAAGTGGTTGATTGTCAATTGAGTAGAAAGGGGCATGACGATTCTTGATAACATGCACAGGCGTCGATTGTATTGTATCTCGTACAATACATACAATACCATTGTCATGCGTAAAGTTGTAAAACAGTTCTTAAATTACCCAACCTTCTTTTATTAACAAGGTTGTTATTTATTCTGTGGTTTTCTAGAATAAGTTTTCTGAGAATCGGTCAGAGTGTGCCACCCACAACGATTCACTAACAACTATTAAATGACAGAAACATAGTCTGATTTAGTTAAAGATGTACACCACCTATGACATAATATACATAGCAGCAATAGTTTTCTATAGCTTTTTACAGTTCTTGTGTACCGTAAGTAGTTTTTAAACAAAACAACCTTTGCAAATGCATTAATAATTACAAGTTCTCAGATAAAAAGGACGATGAAGAAGTTGCGTCATACCCTCAGTTATATCTGGAACTATTACTCCCCATCAACTCAATGCGCGTTTATTTTGTAAGCAAAAGGGAGCGAAATATAAATCTAAAAGTTTGAATAGGGCAATTTCTAACTTGCAAACACAAATAAAGAAATGAAAGTAGCACTGAAGGCCAAAAGAAGACACCAACAGTTATTGAGAATAATTTTTACGTTTAGGCCTATATATAACTTTGTACAGTGTTTTCCCGAAAAAGATTCGAATCCTTAAGTATGCGAGCATATTTTTTATATAATAATTTAATCTGAAATATGTCAGCAATAAATTCAAATCACTTATAATTGGGCATACGTTTAGATTGTGATAGTATTCTACATTCATGTGTCTGCTCCTACCTAGAACCTAAGATGAGACGGTCTATAAGATAATTGTGTAGTTCCCCCCCCCCCCCCCCCCCCGAGGTGAAACCCACTCTAGCCAGGAAATAGTTAACAGGGTCCTACCTCTCGTGATTAACAAGGGATTTGTTTCATCACGCCGACCGCAACGTGGAACACCCATAGTCGGCGTGACCGCAGACACGAGAGTTGCAGGGTGCAGCCGAACACACAGATAACACGAGGAAACTGCGATCTATCATCAGATACTATCTATAATACTGTGGGCATAGGGGAAGCATATTCATTGTAAGCCCGACGGAATAGAAAAAATGAATATATTTTGTCAAAAGAAGATTAATTTTTCTGGCATTGCTGAGAAATTGTTTGAAGAAACATATCCAAATAATTTCAAATAAAACATTTTTTAACTGAAGTGTATTTGATAAATTAAAATAGTTGAGAAGGCGAGAAATGTCAGGCTAAGTTTGATGTGGGTTTTTATATCGTTTCAATCGGTGTAAAATACTATGAATTATATTAACACGTACTCCTCTTCATTTTCTGGCATATTTTGAGCCGTGAAATTATTGGAAGAAACATATCCAAATAATTTCAAAAAGGAAGAAGTTAAAATACTTAAGGAAGCGAGAAATGGAAAAATAAAGTTGTATTAATTTGATGTTATTGTTGTGATCGATGTCAAAATAAATATATAAATAATACGGAAATACGGAAACGTACTCGTTACGTGAAGAACTCGTGCACATTGTAGCTAGGCCTATTGCTATAAAAGGTAGTTTGGAGAGAATATCGAAGTATTGAGCCATAGGGGAAGGTCGGTCCCCCACTGAAAATCAGTTATATAACTGAGTGGGTAGACTCTAATTTTTTTTTTTTTTTTTTATATCCTTCCCCATTTCCAAACTAGTGTTCAGGTTGGGGGGAGCGTTTGCTCCATTTATTCAAGCTATTTTGGCTCTTAGCTGCCGGTTAGCCAAACCTGACACAACTACTTCAGCCTCCTCTTCATCGGACAACTCTTCCATATCCTGCTGCATTTTTACCAAGTCTCTCCATTTCTTCCGATCTTCCCACCATCTTCCCAATTCTACATCTACCCAAGATACGTCTCTCTCTTCTACGCTTTGTTTAATTTGGTCTATCCACCTATCTCTTGGTCTTCCTACTTTTCTTTTATTCCCTGTTAACCTTGCAAATTCTCTTCTTGGTATTCTTTCATTTTCCATCCTTTTCATGTGTCCAAACCATCTCAGTCGCTCCCTTCCAATACGCCACCTAAACTTTCAACACACAGTTCCTTCCTTATTGCACTACTACTTTTCAATTTATCCATTTGAGCTACCCTCAATACACTTCTAAGAAATTTCATTTCTGATATTTCTAAAATTTATATATATTTTTTTAAGACTAAAAATGTGGAAGGGCCTTAGATGCGAAACGCGTAGGCTACATCTTCATCAAAAGCATAAGAACAGTCACTGGAACTTTACGTTTTCTTGATTGTACCTTTCGTTGGAATTGAGAGATAAAAATAAAATAAACACGTTAATGAGGCAATTAGGGAAGTGCTTAATAACTCATAAAACATGACGTTTACCTTTTTAGAATATATAGTCAAACAAACTCAAACAAACAATTATGAGCAGTAAAAATAATAATAAGAAAGTATACGATTCAAAGGTATATCTTCGAATAACGATATCGAAACGTGACGTCATAACTAAGCTATGTGATAAAGATGATCCCATTTCCGTTTTCCCTCCCACAAAGACTGACCACATTTCAACAAGCAGTGGACGAAATACTACAGGATATTCACAATAAATTATTATCTAGTTATCATGTTAGGCAATAATTAGGCGAGAATTGGGACTCTTCGGCTTTGACGAGGACCAGGGATGTCCAAATACAGTGTGTGACAAAATTTCGTTTGGGATGGAAGTGATTGTACGTTTTGTTGTGTGGTGACTGTAAACGCAAGGGAACACCAATGAAATCTTAAGCACAAAATCACTCTCACTATTTAACTCCAACTTAGTATAAACCTTATACAATTATTATGTCTCTATTTCATTCTTTCGATTTAATCGATCATCTCCATCTGTAAAACTTCTGTACTTTCATTACTATTCAAAACTACTCTTTCGAGTAAATCTTAAAAAAGAAAACAATAAACAATACATTGTTGTTGTAATATTACTATTTCAAATATTTACTTAACTGTAGTTCATTGTTGTGTCTGCATCTATGGAATTTGATTTTTTTAGTTGTCCTCCTTTGTAAATCAGTTTTCTAACTGAATAGGATAGACGATAAATAAATAAATAAATAAATAAATAAATAAATAAATAAATAAATAAATAAATAAAATAAAAAACTACACACGATGGTGTTTAGTAGACCAACTTACATCTAAAATACAACAATCTTCAATAAAAAAAATTAAAAATATACTTCTAAAAACTTTTCAAATCAACCATAACAAGAATATAATATAAGTTAGTATGGTAGTTACTTTTCAAGAAAGAGATAATCTTCACCTAGATGGGCACCCCTGCCCTAACAAGACTACCTTCACTACGTGTCGTGTATCACGCAATGTAGCACTGATCAACCGACAAACAAGGCCGCAAGGTAGCAGGCCCACCCATACTTACACCGGAGTACACTACACTGCACTGACCTGCACTATATTGCATTGCAACACCTTGCACTACACTGCACTGACAATCGAAAACTCTCAAGACATCAGGCTATAGCTTCATAATCGTATTAAACATAATATGATACAATTCTTCAAGAATACATAATTAAATAAGTATTTTCCAACACGCCCCCATACATAAATTAGCAACCGAATCACACTTCACTGCACTGCCCTGCACCACATTGCAATACCTTGCACTACACTGCATTGATAATAGAAAACTCTCAAGACAACAGACTAAAGCTTTATAATCGTATTGTACATAATATTATGCCATTCTTCCAACAATACATAATTAAATAAGTATTTTCCAACACGCCCCATACAAAAATTAGCAACTCAATCATTGAATGTACTGCTGCAGCTTACCTCAACCTCCCACGAGATTACAGTACAGGGTCTACTGCAAACACCACTTACCTAAAACAAAGAGAAGCATGTGGTTAGTTTGTTGCAAGCACAGCAGTTCACAACAGCAGCGGGAGTCTTATAATTTAATAATTTTGTTTTGTTTACTTTACAATGTAATCGATGTTGAACATTATGTTAATTAACATAAATATAAAATTATATCTCATGCGGATGCTATACAGAATTGAAGTGTTTCATGTAGCAGGTGGATAGGTGGTAAAATGAAAATGAAATAAATAAATTTACTTAAAATGAAAAATATTTTAAACTAGTCTTATCGATACGAGACGATATGTGATTATATCAAAAGAAAGGACAATACCACGTACAAAAAATTAAATAATAAACAATTTAAATACACTATTGAATTGTTTGTATAATGTTTATACACTAGCATAAGCAATTTCTCCAATATTCAGTGCGAAATTACTCTTCCAAGAAAATCTATCGTTACATTTCACTCTGTTTTGAAGTCAATTTGTGGAAGAGTGATAAAACCTTGCAAGAACAAATTCAAAGATAGTGTCCTACTTTCAACCTACACAGATTATACCACTTGAGTCTGTATCAATTCAGATAACCATAACCCCTAGTTATTACTTGATAATGGGCGAGTGCCCGTATTCTATCGTTTTCATCCCCCTTGGAGGGGTGATGTAAAAACCCACCCTTAACTCGCCCTAACAATACAACTCCATGTGGATATTATATTATATTTGTGTACGTAATACTGGTCGATATCATTGGATTAGGGTAGTAAGTGCATGGCAAATATTAAAAAGTATACACTTAACAATGTGCATTCTGTTTAATTTGGCTGATGTGATACAGGCGATTGGGGGGGGGGGGGGGGTTGACTTTCCCACGAGAAATATGTTGTGATGGTGGGATGTAGGAGTATCAAAACACATTTTTTTAAACTTTCTTATAAATTTGTATAATGTATAATAATAGACACTGTATCATATAACATTTTCAGCATTTATCACAAATGCATCAGAAAAATATATTCGTAATTTTGGGGTGTTTTTTTACCATTTTGACAAATTCCAAGTAAAGAAATTTAATTTATTGTATATATTTATTTTTACCATCCATTTATCGAAAAGTGCTATAGGTAGGTGCCTTTATAATTCGTTTTCACACAATTACGTATAATTTCAAACATATGTGACTAAAATTGTCTGACAAATTGGAAACCCAGTAAAATGAGAATGCCTGCCTAAACGAAAAAAATATCAATGCAAATTCACTTGGTCACAAAAACAGACTGTTAGTGACAGTGAAAATACTAGTTACTAATAACTATTTGAATGTATTTGGTGTTTGTTTTATATTGCGTTTGTTTGCGGAACTTTTACTCGTTATTTTACCACGTGCATGATACATATTAAACGTATTGTGGCTACAAAGGATTTTATGGTCTATTAAAAGGTATGAAATTATTTACGTTTCATACAATCGACAAATATCCCATCAATTAATTAATAACATCTATAAAGTAAATAATACAGTTTGATACATGGTGTGCATATCGATATGCTTATACATACTTAAAAAAGGTCTGTTTAGACTTGGTGCAATTTGTATGGTTTGTATGTTTATCAATATTCGAATTAACAAGGATTATTGTAGCAGTGAACGTTCAAGTTTTGAACTGTTTTGTTGATTAATCGGTAAATTAAATTAATATTAAACTGAAGTTTTTCGGGGTCGGAGATATTATGTCAAGATGTTTATTTGTCAACTTTTGTCTTTTCAGCCCAAACTGTGTGTACTTTATAGAAGGCAGCAAGGCTCATTGGCAAAGTAACTAAGCTGTTTTTGTTGTTATTGTATTACGCATGTATTCGACCACATTTTATAATTTTTTTAAATTCCGTTACTTCATTTTCTGATTTTGGGTTGAAACGTCAGAAGTGTGTTAGGATTGTGCCAATAAAGTTTCCCTTTTCAGACTCTACAAATTTTATTGTGAATGCGTATTTCCATTAATATTGTTATTAAGTAATTTTTCATGGGCGTGTCAAGTCGGAGGCTCGGAGCATATGTGTTATGTTATGGACTTCTCATTTCTTTCACAGGATAATGTTCCTTTTAAGAAGCTTGTCTAAATTCCACTTACATTATTACAATAAAAGTGGGACTAGAAAGGTTAAAAAAAGGCCAGCTTACACAAATTCCGTTTATGACGACTAAAACATGCATGTAAATCCACAAAAGCTTTGTTTCGACAAGTCCATCACGCCACCATTTGCCCGAACCAGCGCGTCCATAAGTGGGTTCTACTGCCGAACTGCCAGAATTTGGAACCACTCCCTATCTGAAGAAATACAAGGACTTGGCATGTCTTTGATATTATGAATTCATTGAATTTGTTATTATTTTGTTAATTTGTCTCTTCTATGTTTCTTTATGTTTGTATTTATGTTGTTTATGTTTTATAATCTATGTTTTATAAGCTTGTTTATTATCAAAATTTGTTGTGTAGAGGCCGGCAGACACCTTGTGCTTTGGGCATACTGCCCTTTTCTGCCAACCTTCCTACTAAGCTTTAGTGGAAAATAAATAATAATAATGACACTTGGCTGTAAAACGTGCTCGAATTACGTCAACCCTCCAAATCAAGTTTATAGAAGTAGTAAGTTACCTACCCTACATATTTGAAAAACAGTATATTTTTTTTTATATTCTGAGATACATACAAAGTGGTATACTAAAACGATTAAACCTCAAGTGTAACAAACGAATTACAATTAGCTAGCTTCATCAAAAAACTTCCACGCCATTTTCTGCTTACTTTCGAACAAAATTTAGAGGATCGTCATATAGCTACCATTACTTAACACTAGGAAAACGCTTAAGTCCCGCCGCGTTGTTGGATGAGCGTAATTGGTGCATTTTGAGCTGCCATGTGTTATGCGACTTTTCTGTTGTTCTGTGGTAAAATCATTATTAAATTGAAATTTTTTAAATTAAATTAAATAAAATAAAAAAGAAACTTTATTTTTTATTTTTTTTTTAATTAATCGTAATTGTTTAAAAAAATCGTAAAATTGAAATTTTTATTAGAAATAATTTCTGATTGCGCTCAAATTTAACAGTAATATATTAATTCATAAAATTAAGGTTCTGCGAAAAAATCATTTCAATCGGATAAAGCATGTAGGTGTTATAAGTCAAAGAATTGTTTAAAAAAAGAAAAAAAACCGTAAAATTTCGATTTTTATGATAAATATTTTTTCAATTGCGCTCAAATTTCACAAGAATATCTTAATTCATAAAATAAAGGTTCTGTGCAAAAATCATTAAAATCGAATAAAGCATGTAGGTGTTATAAGTCGAAGAAATTTTTTAAAAATCGAAAAAAATCGTAAAATTGCGATTTTCATGAGAAAAAAATTTCCGATTGCGCTCAAAAACGTGGCAGTTCTAAGTTCAGAGATTTCGAATGCCTCCATAAAATTTCATCGTAATCGGAGTATCGGTTTAGCCGGAATCGTGTGGACAAACAGACAAAAATACAAAAAGAAAAAAAAAACATTCCGGATTTTTTTCTCCAGTGTAGTAGAATGGAATCTTCGCTTCGCTCGCTACGCTCGCTACGCTCATCCAATTAAATGCACATGACAGAAGTGTTTCCACCTTGTAATTGTCAAAGACATGGACTTATTCTTGGTAAGTTTAAGTTGTAATAAATGTAGATACTTTCTTTGGCGATTAACGTATAACAAACTTTCGAAATCCATTTTAGTTGGGCGCCAAATTGTAACATTCACCTAAATTTGTTGATATTTTGAAATATAGATGGGGGGGGGGTAACATTGAGTTAGGGAATAGGGGGGGGGGGTCTATTTTCCTCGTAGGCCGAGAGTACAGCCTAACGTGGGAGGGTGTGGACTGCAGAGATGGTAATTACCTAAAACATACACAGGTAAAAACTGGTCGCCTCAGGCTTGGCAATTTCCTACGCCACATTTCAGAGTGAAATTACTCCCAAGTATGAGGCAGAGGTTGTTTACAATACGATCAAACACCAGGTAGAACAAACAACGCGCTGTTACTGGGAGACGAGGTTAGTGTTTATATACAAGCAAGAATAATCCTTAACACGATGCAGAAGTAAACTAAAGTAAAATAATATAGGTTGCTTTTGAGAAGAGATTTGTAAAAATGTAATTTTAATTTTGAATGTAAACATTTTTCTTCTATTTTGAGCAAATTTAAGCGTTCTTTAGCAATTAATTTCATTTATCTCGAAAAGTCGAAACCTTTAATGTGGGATAATCTAATAATAATGCTAAATGGGACTTTCCTAAAAGTTCAATAATTAACCAATGTGAATCGAATAGACCACTCGATCGTTACATGCTGGGATGAAAGTAAAAAAGTTGTCATCTGATATTTCCCACGGGCAATCCGAACTGAAAATATCACAATATTTTTCATGTCAATATTCGACTGTCGTAGCCCAAACCTAACTCAAAAGGTTTCTCAACAGTCTTCACTTCCTATGCGGATATCAGTTTCAAGTGAAAAATAAGTTGTCCCTACTTTTTTTCAGCTGCAACATCGTCGTTCTGTGCATTGCAATAATAATAATATGATGCTGAGCGTAATTAATAGTCTGCATCAAGTAAAGTGATCGCGAGAGGTGTTTCAAACTACATTAAATTTACGAATAATTAACTAGGAAACGCTTAAGTCCCGCCGCGTTGTTGATGAGCGTAATTGGTGCATTGAGTAGCCAAGTGTTATGTGGATTTTCTGTTGTTCTGTGAAAAAATCATTACTAAGTTGAAGATTTTTTAAAAATTTATTTAAATTAAATTAAAAATAAACTTTAAATTTAATTTTTTTTAAATTTAAACGTAATTTTAAAAAAAAAAAAATCGGAAATTTTGATTTTCATTAGAAATAATTATTCGATAACGCTCAAATTTTACACGAATATATAAATTCATAAAATTAAGGTTCTGTGAAAAAATTATCACAATCGGACAAAGCATGTAGGTGTTATAAATCGAAGAATTTTGTTAAAAATCGAAAAAAATCGTAAAATTGCGATTTTTATGAGAAATAATTTTCCGATTGTGCTCAAAACGTGCAGTTCTAAGTTCAGAGATTTCGAAGGCCTCCATAAAATTTCATCGCAATCGGAGTATCGGTTTAGCCGGAATCGTGTGGACAAACAGACAAAAATACAGAAAGAAAGAAAGAAAGAAAGAAAAAAAAAAAAAAAAAAACATTCCGGATTTTTTTCTCCAGTGTAGTGAAATGGAATCTTCGCTTCGCTCGCTACGCTCGCTACGCTCATCCAATTAAATTGATGATATAAAACATATAAAAAAACACAATATATATTTACGTTTTTGTACGCAAAAGCTTTGATTCAAGGAAAAAACTTTTATCAAACTCAGTCACAGCTAAAAACATTCGTTCCAAAATGAGTCCAAAATAACGAAAAGGGTAAATCAAAATTGGTTATTTACAACAAGTCAAAACACGCAATAGGCTTGAGGGGTAAACAACCATAATAAAACTTACTAATTAATTATCGATTTCCGTTTGATATATTTAACAATGCGCTTTGGCTTTTGATTGACGATTATTTTATTTCATTGATTCAAAGTTTCTTTCGTTCATTTCTTATCGGCTTTGAGCGGGAATTCATTTTGTAATTCACATTCATTGTACGGAAATTTTAATTAAATATTCATAAAGGGTGGCATGATAATTAATAATAATCAGTGATCATACTACACTAGTAATCAACAAATTGTAAAAACTTAAAACATACGCTATAAAATTTTAGTTAAAACACAATGGAAAGCGTTTGAGCTTTGGAAAAAAATCGAATTCAATTTGCTATAATAGTAAAAGTAAAATGCTTTTGATAAATGCTTTTCCGAGAGCGTTAATTTTTCACACAAAAACCGTGTTGTTGTCGAGTAGTAAACCACAATTAAATGTGGCGATATGGTTTGATGGGTGAGTATAAAGAATATAAAAGCAAATTAGATTTCAATTGGTTCGTTATTTGGTGATTGTGGGGGGGGGGGGGGGGCGACAAAGTCATAAATACTGCCTCATAGATAATACGCCGAAAACGCCCTGGTAGCGATATTAGAGCAAGCCCCGTTTACACACACGTCTCACTACTAATTTAATAAAACTAATGCTTTATGACGAAACAATATGTGAAATATATTATTATGATAATAATTAATAATTGTAAATTGCAATGATTGTTGGAAAAGATTACAAGTTTAAGTGAGCTATTTAATTTGGAACCACGTATACAGGTACTATAATCTACCCAAACAGTTCATCAATAACATTTTTACCTTCTTTCTTTCGGAACGTTTTCACTCAGGACTCTTATGATATGGATGTCCAATGTTTTACTGTGTTGGTGTCCTAGCCTAGATAAAGTGTGACTATGTCGCTTCATTTTAATTAATTTGTTTTATTGTTATAGTAATGTATAGTCTGATATAGACGGTTCAATGTATCGTTCAATACTCCTTGAATTCAAGGACAAAATATAATCAATGTGAAGGAGTATTGTTGCATTTTATTATCATTGCACAATTAGATTGTTTCTTGTCCTTGAAATTTTGAACAAAACAATGAACCGTCTTATTCAGGCTTTAGTTGCTATAACAATTTTTTCTAGACGATATTTTTACGCTTTACAAAAAGAGTATAAAAGTCTTTAATATAGTGCTTAAAATTACAAAATTTAACCTATCTCCAATTGCTAGATCTCAGTGAAATTCGCTAGTTCCGCCAAACAAGAAAGGTAAAGTCATACCTTATTTTTTAAATGTGGATGAATTGATCAATTTTCAACCAGAAAATGTCAAAATTGAGTCATTGCCAAACATTGAAATTTGCAACCTTGAAACCAAAATTCCTCGTGTAAAATTAAATTCGAAAACAAGGAGAATATGCTGACATTTAGACATTTTGGTATGTAACTTTACTCAGAAATCAAAACTGCGTATATACCATGGCAAAACAACCACCAAAACGCAAGATTCACACAGTTAAAACCTAAATATATTATATATAAATTAAATTCGTGAAATAATATAACCATTTCACTGGTGACTTTCTAACCAGCGAACATATTCTCAACCACACTCACCAACCCACCACCTACCCCCCCCCCCCCCTCTCTCGCTCTCCTTACTGGACCCAACATCAATCCACACGATGACGCTGTAATCACACATTACGCACATCTCAGTTGATGAGGATGGAAAACTACTCGACGTGAAAACATATTCCGTTTCAATAGTTTACACTAGAATATTTCTTGTTTCAAGCATTTTTATTTAATAATTTACTATCTATTCAGCAATACATTCATTTAAATAAATTAAATGTGTCGGGTGGATGGCAGAAAAGAGATTAACTCCAAACACACTACAACAAATATATTAACGAACGAACTAACTAAGTATTTTAAAAAAATAACTACAAAAAATCAACAACATTATAACAATTAGTGGTGAGGGAATACCAGAAATTTCGGTCTTTCGAGTATTTTGGGGCCGACCTGACAGTCAAAAAAGACACCCCACTTTTGGGTAACAAAAACATATTTTTGGTAAATGGTGGAGGTGCCGGTCCAGACAATTTTTAATTTCTATTGCTTATGTACAAAATGTTGTTCAATTAAAATACAGTCAAAAGAAAATAAATTAAGGGAAAATCATTATGGATAAGATTCTTTACAAATAAAATTCAAGGATTAAAAAGGTCTAGGTGATTATAATGCTTGATATTAATTTATTTCTGGTTTAGAAGAATACCACTGAATGCTAATTTAGCGCAATTATAATTTATTAAAGTTGATTTATTTATTTTAACTGTTATTATTGTTATTATTTTACTACTTTAAAAATATGTCGTTTCATTTTCAAAGCAAGCTGGTAGTGAAATTGGTGTTATAAGGTAATGCATGCAGGCAGGTCAATATTTTCATTGGGGCTACGTTATGCACGCATGAAATAAGCACCTTGTTTGTTTGTATGTCTGTTTGTTTACCTACAGCTTTAGCAAACCCGTATAAAAAGTTGCACACTTCATTATTTGCATTCTTCACAAATTACTCGACATTTTCATGATGTTGAAAATGAAATTAGGGCCGAAAAGAGCAAAAATGAGTGCATCAATTTCGAATTTCAGATTTACTTCAGCTAATTTAGTTTGTTTTCAGGCAGAAGTTGAACCTTTAGAGCCTGTAGCTCTGGCAATAGCAGTAACAATGCATACAGCCCTTCTGGTTGTCTTCGATGATTTCATTTTAACAAAACCATTACTTGTAATTTCCTCTTTTAACGTAGCGTCTATCTTATACTAAAGTGATTTGGACGTATTTTATGATACTGAATCCATAATAACTATAAAGCTGTATCAACTAAGTCATAATAGAGTGAAGGCCTAAGTTATTCTGTGTTTGAAGGTTTCGTTTGTAAGACCACGCACCATGCACTTATTACCTAGTTGTAAGGTTGATACTTGATATTATTAGTTTTGTTACATGCCAATGTGATTTTGTGCTAAATTTAATCATAGTTGGGGAACTTCGAATGTGATCTAAAATAAACAAACTAATCAGTATAACGTTAGGCCCAAGTGATATTTTAATATTGTGTTTTCCAACAGACCGTCAAAAGCAAAGTTATTTTACAAAATATCAACCGTTGTCAACTCAAAAGTTACAAAAATAAAAACCAGTAAAAGGGTATGCTGAGCTTGGCCCAACTCAAATGCGCGCAAACAGGTGTTGATGATTTCTGCTGAACGGTTGGTAATATCATTACCAAATTTTGAATGGATGTTAATAAAGTACTTTTATATTGATATCCGTAATTGGTTGCACAAAATAAGCGTTAAAGATCCATTGCGAGACATAAGTTCAAAACGTGAAAAAATGGGAAATCCAAAACATGGATTACAATTCTGGAAATTCCCACCAAACCGTTTATCTTACGATAAAACCAAATTAACCTGCGCGTTCACATTGATTTAAACGTTGGGTTCTATTAAGCAAATTTGAGTTAAAAAAATCTGTTCACTTGGAATAAATTCCCGAAATTGACCAAAATTGAGTAAATTTTGGTGATTTCACTAAATTTTAATTCAAAATCAATGAATTAATTTAGGAATACGCATAATGGATAACATAGATTTATTCATTATAAACGTTAGTGTGAAATTTTATAATGGTGTTATAAACCGTTTACCAGAAAAATCCAGAAAGCTGAGCGCTTAAACTCGCCTCCGTTCTAGCCTCAGCATACCCTCTTAAAAGTTGTAAATTCACCCTTCTCTGTAAACAAAAGGTAGAAGTTTTTTACTCCGTGCACTATGAACAAAAACAAAACATGTCGATTCACAAACTTGCTCGATGGAGCCGATCCAGCCCGACGGGCGTATTACACCCTTGTAATTCCAGGCTTCCCGAATGGGAGCGAAGGAATGGTGGAGCCAATCCCTCTCGAGCCACGGAGCGGAAAGTGATGGGATAAATTCCTCGGCCGGAATTGACTTCGGCCATCCGGAAACTCTGGCCTCTCGCTCGAAGCAATCCGATATAATAATACTGGCAGCGAGTCGGGCGCGCGGAGCCACCGAGGACGGGCAACAATGTGTTTTGCAAAGTTCTGACAATCAGCGGTAGGAGGGGGGGGGGGTATTTATCCGACAGGGGTTGGTAAAATACGTTATCAGATGATTGACTTGTCGGTGATAAGACAGGGTTCCCACTTATTATTTCCCTGACTTTTCCAGGTTTAGTTTTGCTTAATTCCAGGTGTGATACACGCCAAAAAAAGCTTGCCGAACGAAGCACAACCCTCGATTCGCTCTATAATTCTAAATTAACCGGGAGTTATTTTATCGTACTTCATGATTATTTTTCTAATTCTTCTGACTTTGGAATCAGGAAAACATTATCAATTCATTTTTTTTAAAGCCTAGATTTAAATAAATTCCCATTTACCCTGACTTTTCCAGTTTTTTTTTTTTAAATTTTTCCCTCAATTCACTGACATATTGACCCATGTTTTCAACTCCATGACTTTTCCAGGTTTTCCGGGTTCTCAAGGTAGGTGGGAATCCTGTAAAAGCTAGGTCAGAGTCCCAGGCGACACAGTTTCCTTGTATAAAACAGTATATTTCTAAACTTTTTCTGTAATTTGTTTTGCAAAGTTCTGACAATCAGCGGTAGGAGGGGTGGGGCTATTTATCCGACAGGGGTTGGTAAAATACGTTCTCAGATGATTGACTTGTTGGTGATAAAAGCTAGATCGGAGTCCCATGCGACACAGTTTCCTTGTATAAAACAGTATATTTCTAAAATTTTTTTCTATAATTTGGTTTTGCAAAGTTCTGACAATCAGTGATAAGAGGGACAGGTTAGCCTATTTATCTGACAGGGGTTGGTAAAATAGGTTTCAGGCGATCGACTTATCGGTGATAAAAGCTACAACGGAAGGAGTCGTATGTGACGATACGACAGTAGTACTCAGTTCTCTTCCCTTATTATATGAATTCTATAACCCTATTTTATTAAATTCAAATCATTGAATTTTGGTCAAATATTCAAGGTCGAGCAATACACCTTGCTCTTGGTGATTGAAATATAGACCTTATAATAGGCGTAACTAAAAACTTTAAATGTTTGCAAAGTTCACAAGAGAGAAAATTGGATGAAGCAGCAGAGATTGGAGGATGAAGAAGTGGCGTCAGGTCCGACTTTCCGCAAGTCACTGGAGCAAATCTCCACAACCAAAACGTTAATATCTTTGAAAGTGTGAAAAGATGGAACAAAAATTACAAAAGATTTAGTAAGGCAAAATTCAAGTCCCTTCACCTCGAAAATGACATTCGCGTCCTGTCTGTCTAGAGTTTGGCCCCCACAGATCGTGTCTCCTGTCCCGGCAATAATACGTCGCATAGAGCAAGCACCCCCTTGTTTGGACAGTACATCGTACACACACCCCTCTTAAGCCTTCTCTAACCCCTTTCACTCGAGCATTATCTGCAATCTCCAGCTTCATTACATGACATGCACCGGTGAACACGACTGTTCGCCATTCAGGACTTGTTCAGAAACATTTTATTATGTCGACAGCAACAATCGACGGAAAATTAGATTGGAAAAAATATCAAAAATTGGATGGGATGAGAATGTGTAAACATCAAACGGTAACAAATTGCAAAAGAGCTAACGGGAATTAGCAATTCTATGCTTCTGTGAGCTTTTATAGGCTACGGAAGCGAAAAGGTACGTACGAGATAATCATAATGATACATTAATCTTTAAATCTGATGATGATTTAGTTTGGTGAAGCTTGAGGTCTTAAAATATCAAACATATTTACAAAAAAAGGGATAAACTTAAAGATAAAAGTAACTTAAGTTTATTTAAATATTGTACTTATAAAGATCGCTGATCAAATAGTTGATCGCATAAATAATGATGATGGTGATGATATTCAAGACACATCAAAATAATTCTTGATTTCATTCAATGATTAGAAATTTTCTTGTTGAGGACAATGTCAACAAAAAACATGTAAATCGGACGACGTGTTCGTTTTTTAGTGAGATGTGACAAACGAACGAACGGACGGGGAGAAAAGCTATTCATTCATGGGGAGTTTTGTTCCTTAAAGGGGCTAAAAACCCAAAAAGCTATTTTTTACCACGTGATCTATAGCACAATACTACACTTAAATGACCGTTTAAAAAATTATATCTGGTGACTGTGATTTAAAACGAATCTTTCAATTTTTTGGATCCAGAAATTTCGAAAATTGGCGTTATGGGAAGTTTCTTAAATCGACTATAACCTGCTTCTTTTTTGGTCCACATAGATACTAGAGCATAGTACCAATCTAAAATGCCCCTTTATAACATCGTGTCTTGAAACTGTGCCCAAATATACCCTCAAACACGCAAAAATATGCATTCCAAAATCACACCCCATCTTGGTTATCAGCATATTTTGACCGAACTACTTGCCCAAATTACAAAACAAAATATAGAGAATTTACAGAAAAGGCTGTCGAGTACGTCAAAAATGGCCAATATTTTTTTGGATCAAAATCCTCCAAGGTCACGGGGCATAAAGATCGTCCCCATGTTATTTCTTATGGGAGATTTTTGCCGATGGGACCTAGCTCGAAAAATGTCATGTTTGACAATTTTTTGGGAGGTCATGGTGGCAACAATCATTTTTCTGTAAATTGATAAATTCATTACTAGTTAGCCTGAATGAAATATATTTTTTGAGTTTAGCGGCTAAATACCCCTTTAAAACAAAATAATTTATTTGGGGGAAACTCCATAGCATACACTGTACAGCTACGTACATATTTAGTCCATTCGTTGAGACTCCTTACAGCAGTTGCATATTCGAGTATATCCACAGGTACATGTACATAAGTATAAGATAAGATACAATAACAGACTAGAGAGGCCAGGAACATCATCGTAACATCGAAAACAGCAATAACGCGCGTTTAAAAGCTAAACCCACATACATTTAAAGCCCTCCACTCCAACCCCCTAAAAGGGTTGTTCGTCCATATCATTTCCACCATTGTCACCGTTCTAGTCTCAATCTGTTTCCACCGTCAATTGTCATCATCAAAACTCGATACAAGTCTGCAATCCCCTTCAATTATTTTCATTTTCTAAAGAACAACCCCATCCATCAGGGGGTGGGGGGGATGAAATGACAGGGGAAAGGGTTTTTCACTATTTCTAGGGACCATCAGTAGGGAAAATGCCAAATGGATTGCTTTCTTAAATAAGGTTGGCAGATGCATCCACAAGGTTTGCGGGAACCGGGGGTGGGGTGGGGGTGGGGGGGGGTGTATTATGTCACTGACAGAACTTCCCTTTGATGTCCAGCCCGGGGGTTGGGGTAGTTTAAATAGAAGTGAAAGGGGGTGGGGACGGTGTAGTACTCAAACAGAGGCAATGCTACGTAGCAACTTGATATGCGTCTGCAGTTGATGGCAAAGCATTTACTTCTATGCTTGAATAACCAAATGATGGACTGGCTATGGGTTCAATGCTTACCTGTCCCATCAGTTGGCTAATTAAATAGGGACTAATTAATTATGTGCTCAAAAATGTGTTTTTTAGGGAACCAGACGTCTGTCTGCGGATGATGGATGCTGTAGACACGTGGCGTGGCACAACGGGGTGGAATGGACCAGGGTTATGTTATGTTGTAACATTATAAAGAAATCAACATCACCTTCTAGGCATTTGCTCTGTTAGGTCTAACATGTTTGTGAAACGTATTTTTGAAATGATGACGTTGAAAATAATTTCCCGTGTTTATGATTTCACATTTACTTACAGTTACAGAGTAAAATTGTTTCCATCAACAATAACAAAAACATATGGTAATGCCGCACAGTATACACAAACATTCAGTGCCGTTTTTTCTCATAGAGATATAAACTGACCAGTCAGTGCAGGATTACGAAACAGAAACAGGATACATTTATTTTTATTTGTGTTTTGCATTACTGTAAGCAATATTATAGTTGTGAAATTAAATGTTGCCACGCATTGCAAGGATGCAGTCACGGGGCAGGTGATTTCATGTATTTATAGTGTGCATATTATGTAGGAAGATACACAAGCTTGGGCTACTTATAATAGCTCTCAGTGGCGCCTAATTTACATTTTATTTATTTAACATCATATTTCATCAACCTTAATGCTAACAGCCCGAAATATTAGAAAATCAACACATTGAAATGACTCGTAAAATATTTGATTTCTCTAACATCATATAGATATTTACTGTCAGCATTACTAAACAAAGTAAAGATTTTTTTTATTTATTTAATTATTTAACATTATATGAGTGGGGTATTTGTGTTTTAGTGGTAATCACCTTTTGCATTAGTGTAAGCAATACACATTTAATTAATATACATTTGAATGAGTTAACAATGTAGAACAAAGTATGATGACTAATATTA
The DNA here is from genome assembly GCA_024449915.1 of Sweltsa coloradensis. Lineage (NCBI taxonomy): Eukaryota > Metazoa > Arthropoda > Insecta > Plecoptera > Chloroperlidae > Sweltsa > Sweltsa coloradensis. The sequence goes on from JAMZAV010000506.1 coordinate 679,443, forward strand.
ATATAAAATTTAGTTTAGAATATTAAGAGAAGAAAATTGCGGAGATAATGAATGAGGCAAATGATTTTTTAAATATATATTTAGCAACGGACCTTGATTCTATTTTCAAAAATACAATAAAACATATTTTCTTTTATTGAAGAAGAAAAACCTTTATTAAAACGATTTCCCCTTCTTTCTCCGCGTCAAGACCGTCCATTCTCTCTTATATTGTTCTCCCTAGCGTATCTTCTAATGGTCCAGCATTCCTCTCATCTCCACCCGAGTCCTCGAAATCAACGACATCCACCATCCCTGCATGGACGGCAGGGATCACATTACGACTCGCTGACTCCCGAGGCTCAAAGAAAAAAAATACGTCAAGAGGGCGCCCACTCTCCCGTTCGTCTCGTATCTGGACTAGGGGCCGAAGGAATTTTGCTCATTTTAATGGCAGAAGGACCAACCAACCAACTTGAAGTACCGGTCAAAACTCAAAGGTCACGGATGCCAACCGTGTCCAGTCGAGCACGAAATTTGAATCAAATGGAAATTCTTGAGAGCGTTCGCTAGGCTCGAGAGACCAATAAGATCGGTATAGCGAGCGCTAACATTGTGCGCGCGCCTCTAGTTTCATTTATTTAGGATATTGCTAAACCAAGATCGGAAACGAAAGATCGATATTGGATGGACAAGGCCTACTTGCCCGGACGAAACAAGATGGAAGCTGGGGGTAAGCTTGGAGGGAATTCGGAATATGTTGTAATTGTGTTGAGGAGATTCTCAACCCTTACGTTGAGATGTGTTACGTCCAGGGGGCGAATTGGGCTCTTCTATGTGGAGATTGCTTAATTTTTATCAGTTATCGGGTGTGGTTGGGGGGGGGGGACATCTATCATAGTTTCACTGTGCATGACAATGATTTTTAATGTGACCCCATTCATAGAAAGTAACTCATTATAGGCCTTGGTGATGATGTCCATTATTTTCAGTGCGATTTTGTGACATTTAATAATAGTTATAGAGTAGTTAAGTTAAACAAATGGAGCAAACAAATTATATTTTTCACCTTCCTGAATCGAAGATCAGCTTAAATTAATAGATTATTTATTTAAAAGCTACTGCATTTTTCAATTTAATTGTTCAGTACAATGAATTGATAAGGTTATGTATCTTTGTGGGAAAATTGGGATTCATACTTCTAAATTCTAACTATAGGAAAATGTTTGAAATAAACTTGTGGTTGAAGGGAAAATTACGTTGATTACGAATTAATGATAAATGAAACTAGGGTGTTAGCTTTACTATGGTGAGGTTGTAAATTCACAGGCAAAACATGACCTGTCTACCAAAGTAAACAAAAAAATTCATTCATCGTCTACAGGAAGTTTTGGTTTGGTTCAACAAAAATCTAAACTATAATTCATATTTTACAGAAGTTACCTTCAATGTGAATAGTATAGCTAATTTTCATTTAAAGTACATTTCAATCGGTCTTTATTTACGTAAAGTATAATATTAGCAAGTGTGAAGTTCCAACTAAAATTAGTTGCATACCCAAGCGTGAAAGATTTGGTAAAAGGAAATAAAGTTCAAGAATTGATCAGCCACCTGTAACCACCACCGTAGCTCGTCCATCCAGCTGATCAAACAGGCAAAACTTTGAACAATCAAAGCACACTTGTTGGCGTTGTGGAAAGAGAAGGAAAATCTGTTGACCGACTAAGTTACGAAAGAAGAAGAAAAAGTTCGTCCCCCTTGTTAAAAGAAGCGTCACAAATGCATGGTTTCCTATGGCGGTCAGTATACGATGATCAGGAAGACATGAAGATGTAAGAGGCAACAGAAGCGTTATAAATGCACACACACTCAAGTGGTCAATGCAACATGTGAGGGGAGATTCGCATCGATAGGCTCGATTAGGAAAGTCTATTCGACCGGCAACAACACAAATACTTTGCAAGTGTGTAGATGGGGATGAGGGAGTTCGGTGGTGAAGGGTCAGTCTTCAGCTGACAAACTGTTACACCTCAGGGGAATCGTTTGTAAGAGAATCGACACTTGGGTGTTGAAGTCGGTTGAATTGAAGGTGATTTCACAATGGTTTGTTTCGGTAAAGTAAACGAATTAAATGATTGTATCTTCGGGGAATCAAATGATTAAATCTTCAGGATCACTTCAAGGAGTCAGAATCGTTTTTCTGTCTGTCTGCCGATATGCTTGTCAGTTATCAATAATAACTAGCAAAACAAGAATTATTTTATCCTCTGCGGAGAAGGGGTCAGAAATTTACACGTGTAACATCTTGACTTATACATCAAAACAATGTATAGTAGAAGAAAAATATTTATTTTCACTGCAGCAACAGCTTACAATTTCTCGTGGGTGTCCTGCCTAGGGTACAATGCATGCCCCTTTTCTAGTGTCTAAATATATTTTGGAGTTTGGACTATTGTGAAAGGGATGTCCGAGGGCTGTTTAAGAGGACTCAATCCCTTGCTTTCGACTAAGGAAAACTTTCAGTGAGAATTGACGGTGGGGGAATAACTTTCTTGAGAAAACTCATAAAACTAATTATCATAAGATAAATATATTGACCTGGAAGGTGAACAAGTTAAATAAAAAAATAAAAAACACGTAAAACCCTTGTTCGAGGAGGAGCCAAGAAGTTTAAATCGAAAATTCGAAAATTTTTTGTGTTATTATTTATTTATTCAATAATATTATTCTTTTCTTCGGTACTTTAACATGGCTACAAACTTATTCTTTATCAACCAGTATCTAACAACGTCTAAGACTCGCGACTTCTCCGCTCCCATTATCACCAACTTAGGCCTACAGACCAATCTCCGGTAGACTCTTAATCGATATCAGTTAGCATTACAATATAGCATCGTCGTCAAAGACATTGGAAGGTTTCTTCGAGATCTTTGTCTTGCGGTTCCTTCCGCTCCACCCTACTCGCTTGTGCACCCCATATTTCCACCCCACCCTGCAGCCCTTTCATCTTTATCGCGTCGAGGTTAGTTAGTGCTAATTGCGACGACATTGATCCAGTCAGATGATGTTTTAGACCATTTCAGGAGCACAGGTGTAAATTTGGTAATTCCTCAAAGTGTAGAATCATTTTACATAGATAATTGCAGGAACATTAAAAATATTTCCTTCCCATCATGGAAGGTGCACACCATAACAAGGAAATATCTGGTGCAAATGTATCGGTAAAAAAGAGAACGAGCACCGGCTAGGTACACTCCCGAACAGAAGTAAATCAAGGGCTGAGTATAGTAGATAAGACTATACTCCTTAATTTACTTATGGTCGATGATGTTCAACTTAAAAGCGAATCTATTTATAACAATCTTCTGAGCAACAACTTTTACTAAAAAGTCAAAACTTACAAGAATTTTTCTAATAAAAAATTACAATCCCTCACCAATAACTTTCAGAATATACTCACACAAAACATATGAATCTTTGGTTGTTTCGTAACGTTTGAAACTAAGAGCCTTACGAATTACACGACTTTATAAACGTGCCATCCAATGTAAAAAGTCTAAACTCAAAGTGATAAATAGACTCACATGTGCTTCTACATTCCTCAGATATGAAGGTGTGACTGATAGATAAATATATAATAAAATGAAATAAAATGCATGTTAGTTTTACAAAAAACATTATTGAATTTTAAAATACTTATCTATTAATGATTTTCCCGGGGATAATGTAACACACCAAAAATACTTCAAAGCCAGCCACAAGTGTGACTTGAGTTACAATGACCATGGGTTGACGTAATCTGTCGGAAATTGGCATTATGATCTGAAACCCTAAAGGAATGTCTTCTTCTTGTGTTCTCTGATATGACTCCCCGTGATCCGGTTGCATTATCCCGGCTTCCAATGGAGCATATAGCAACAGGCATCTCCCCCATGTTGTGTGGTGTTCTTCCTCAGTCTTTGTGGCCAGATTAGAGCCATTAGGGCTAAGATCTCCTTAGCTTTACCTGATTCTTCTTCCCCTACTTCCTCCCTATAATTCCCCCTTTTCCCCGCCTCGGGAGCAGATTCTGGTTGAAAGTCGTCGGGATCGCTTTCAGGGAAAACCACAGACTTATAGGAAGAGATGAACTTGCTAAGAATTCAAGTCAAACGGTGAGGAAGGATACATGCGTTGTACAAGACTTTCACTAAATAGCAAAATAGACCAATTTGAAAAATGAAGAATAATACAAAATTTACATGAAACAAAATGAACATCATTTAGAGCCAAAAAAACTTACTCTTGCGCTTCTAACTAGATAAACATTTAGACTTTCAACCCCCAACAATTCCTTCCTTCATCTAATCACTTAACTGAAAATTTCTTGTCACCAAACTATTTTAGGAACGGTGCTGTGTCATTTCATTGATGTTTTTCTCTCTCTTTTTCACTCAAGTATAATTTCCTTCCCATCATCACATCGTTTTCGTTATTGGACCCATCATTTTAACTTAACTTCGCCCTCCCTAATCTAAAGGTATGTCCGGGTTATTTTAGTGTTAATAAGTTATGAATTTCCTTATACATCACTTTGCTGTCCGTCGTCCGTCCGTCTGTACGTTTATAACGACGCACGATAAAAACCAAACACGACCTCCGATTGGCACGCGTTTTTCGATGGGGTTAGTCCCACCGACAATGGGAATTTCTATACAACAGCCACCTACACCAAGGAAAAATTTAACGCTTTGCTTCCGATTTTGATAACCCCCTACCAGTGCTTGTTTTCATTGGAATATGAAGTTATTTAATATTTAATACAATTCAGAAATTTACAAAATCCATCCAGCCCGGGGTTCGAACCCGGGTCTCTCACATTCTAGGTAGGGTTTAGCCGGTATTATATTTGCATTACAGATCTGAAGGGTTCGAACACCGGTCGGGATAGATTTGGTAATTTCTGAACGGGATTGTTTCGCAACTAACCAAATCGAGAAAGGAAGTAATTTACAATAGAGAACGCACCATTCTGTCAAAATGTCCCTCGTTGACAAATGCATTATATAATATATGACCACCACATAACATTGAAAAAGAAAAAAAGAAAGAAAATAAAAAGATTCGCATCATTGTGTGTGCCCCCATTGAGGGGCCATCTAGGGTGACATCTGGCCTATGGGGGTTGGAGAGGGGGGGGGGGGTATATGTAAACTAGAAGATCAGCCCGTCCCTGGTAATTACTCCCTTGTAAAGAACTCGGTAGGAATGAGCGCGTGGATCTATTGAGATCTAGCCGGCTTGTTAATGTTGCCTTTAGATCGCAGAGTTTGTACAACGGACAAAGACGCGGGGAGGGGGTATTAAGTAGGCCTACAACTTGAGCTGGGGTGACGATGAGAGTGGGGGGGGGTCACCGTTAGTTCACTGCTGTGAGGTTTTAGGCTAAATCAGGAGATACTTTTTAGATAGAAGAAAAATGTTTCCGTGGAAATTTTGTGGAAGCGACGGTTTATTAGGGGGGGGGGGGGGTTTTATATGGAGATTTCATGAGCATATTAAACAGGGTGTTAAAAAAAAATATAAAAAAGGCAGCCTATGTGTATAGGTTCACAAATCGTAGCGGTCGAGTTTGGACTGAAGGAAAATAGTAACATTTTGAGATTTAATATATAGAGATAAAATGACGAACTTATTAGCTGTCAAGAGATGAAGAGGATCTTTTTCTTAAAACTAGAAAAAGAGCGAAATTTTCTGAAAACAAAGTTTTCTTCGTGCCTTCGAGAAGAAGAATTTCACATGTTTTTTTTTAAAATGTGCCTTGATTGAGTCAAAATGTTATCAACATTAGAAAAAGTTCAAGAACCTTCCACGTGTATTTGAAGCTACGGGAAAAAATATGCACACACAATAATTGTGTTTTTGATTTTGAATTAAAAGAGTAAAAACTTTTGATTTGTGCTAATTTCCCGTACGTCTTTCTATACATAACTCATACAAATCAAGGTTTTTAATGGTACGCGCATTTGTTATTTCAAAAGTACATGAATGCACTTACATACTCGACGATTGAAAGGTAGGGGATGGCTCACACTTGAAGCTTACGGACTAACTAGCAAGCTATATCCCCATTCCGCGCAGTTCTTTTCACTTCTACCAATGCCAAGAGTACGTTGAATGACGTAATAATCCGCGGGAAGCTTTCAATGCAGAGTGCTGATCATTAGCAGACTAATGACATCCCAGGTTCGAGCCCGACGCTCGCTCGTAGCGACGAAACTCGCGGCGAGTGTGGGGGTTACAAAGCTGCGTAATTAGTGCGATGATCGATAGCAATGCGAAGTGTGTACAGAAACTAAATGTGATGATTAAAACGCAATGTATTGTCCATTCTACGATTGTGATCTTTTCATGGCTGTTTATGAACAATCTTTAGAGGGGTCGCGGACACGAGCTTACACGCTCAGCTTTCATTTTTTTTGCGGGAAAACGGTTACCAATATTGGTATCATATTTCACAACAACTTTAATAAAGGATCAATCTATGAGATCCAGTACACGTATTTTAAGATTGATTCATCGGATTTGAATAAAAAAATCGCGAAATCTCCATAATAATTTACTCAATTTTGGTGCAGAACTTCGGGAATTTACTCTAAGTGTACAGATTTTTTTATTTATATTTATTTATTATTTCATAAAATTATTTTCCCTTGTACTCAGTCCAGACACAAAGGTGTGTTGAAGAAGAAAAAAAATGAATGAAAAAAAATTCATATCTAAAAAGTAGATATTGCATCTAAAACATTCATTTTCGTATTGACCCAAAATTTGCATATAATGGCCAAAATAGAGCTTGTGTCCCGTCCAAAAAAAGTTATTTTTTCCCCTTTTTTATTCAGGTTCATCTTTCATCCAACCAACTTTAAGCATTTTTCCGTTGACTTTCAAAATATCGGTAAGAGTGCTCTGGAATAGCCTTTAATCAATGTGAACGCACAGGTTGATTTGGTTTTTTAAGATAAACGGTTTGGTGGGTGTTTCCTGAATTGAAATCCATGTTTTCGATTTTTCATATTTTCACGTTTTTGACTTACTTTTCGCATTGATTTTTTAATGCTAATTCTTGGCAACCAAGAGTGTGGATATTAATATAAATGAACTATATTAACATTCATGCGAAATTCGGTAATGATATATTCAACCGTTCAGCTGTAATCGTCAGCACCTGAAAGTGCGCATTTGAGATGGGTCAAGCTCAAGGAGCTTTAATTGTTATTTATTTAGTTGAAGGGCGCGTCAACAGATGATCATAATACGTCACAATAGCCTAGGAGATGGGGTGGATGGCTAGACGAATCCAGACAAGGGTACTTATAGGGGGAGGGAACGGGGATCGTCGTAGCCGGGGAGGTCGGTGAGAGGAAGAGGTCCCCGAATTTGACAGCCAGAGCTAGATTCTAGTTTTGGAGAGTAAATTGCGGTATGTGCATACGTTGTACAACAGGATACGACGTAGGCCTATTCAGTAGACTTATATTCATCAACCACAAAAAATGTCGGTCATCTTACAAAACTATCCCCGATATTCTTACGGTACCACTAATTTCATTAGGGTGTGCGGGGAAAATTTCGGGTCGTGTATTTGGCTGCCGAGTCGATAGTCACTAAAAGGTACACTTTTTCGGTCAAGAAAAAATATATTGTCCAAGTATGGAGGTGCCAGTCCCGGTTTTACGTAGTATTGGTGGAGGTGCCGGTCCAGGATTTACGTACTTTTGGTGGAGGTGCCGGTCCAATATTTACGTACTTTTGGTGGAGTTTCAGTCCAAGATTTACGTACTTTGGTGGAGGTGCCGGTCCAGATAATTTTTAATTTATATTGAATATATATAAAATGTCAACAATAGTAAATGAAATGAAATGAGAAAAGATACTCATAATGTTAGATTCTTCACAAGTATAATTCGAAATCAATTAATTTTGTACATGCAGTATTCTCCCTACCAGGTCGACCCGATATGACTAACAAAACCTATAGTTATTTTTTTTTTTACATATTTTGAAAAACATATTTCGTTGGAAATAAATTCCAACCCCGAGTTAGGCAGGGGCGGGGAGTGTGTGCAACAAAGTGTATCGAGCCTACACCAGTGCACTCTAGGGGTGCACGGATATCCGGGTCGAGTAGCATGCAATGCACTCTGTCTTGCAACAAGGGTAAACGGAGTAGGCTCTGGCTCGAGTGCTAACTACGTCACATGCGGCGACGGTGCCTTCACCTCCTAGAGACGCGACCAAGTATAGCGGCGAACAAGAACTATGAAACACAAGAACAATCAAGACCACCGTAACAAAATTAAGTTATTTGTAAATTTGTTATTGGCTTTAAAAAATAAGTCGTCCGCGGTGACACCTACAATTAGGGCGCTGGTCTGAAGCATGAATGCTCTACAAGGGTTTGAATCACAATTAGGCATGTTTTTTTGTAATCGTTCTAAACCGTCATATTTTATCAATCATCGTATCGAAAAGCGTTCTAAGTCTAAGAAGATAAGGCTCTATACAACAATGTGACACAAATTAATTTAACTGGAGGACAAATGCACCAAGTCATAGGTGAATAGTAAAAGTATATTTAAAAAAGTATAGCAAGTTAGTAAAAAAATATAACATTACAAAATGACAAGTTATTGCCATGGAAACCACCCCACTGTTCCGATTTGACTCACTTATTCACAAATGGAATGAGTCGTAATATGGAGATATTTCTAGTTTTTATTTTGCGTAGTTTTGATGATCAAACAATTTGAGAGGAACACATATTATTCGTATTATATTTTTGTGTGGTCAAATAAAACGTTGATCACATTCCGTACTCAAAATCTTAACATTCCCCCCATAATGTTATAAATGTTTTAAATTCAGTATGAAATATTTCAAACATTTTTTAAAATCAGCTCAAAGTCTGATCTCATCTGCTGCGTGTGACGTTATTTTTTAAGTCTATTCTGCAGTTATAAATGCTGATTTACAAAGTGGGACAGAATAATGGACGAAATAATACACGCGCAAAGCTTAACGAAAGTACATGAATCAATAAAAACCACAAAAATACGAACAATAACCAAGGTCAGGAAAAAAACAACAAAAGTACGTAAATTATCGGAAACTCCGCTTCCTTCCTTCCTTAGACGCGTAAAGGAGGCGGAAGGAAGCGAAGCTTACGCACTTTTGGATTTATTTCTGACCGTGGTTATAATTAGGTACATGCATAACCAGATTCAATGTTGAAAACATTTATATGACTAAATCATTGCACAATCGTACAGAGCTGAAGAATTCCTCGTATGACGATGCACATTCCTTGCACGTCGCTGTACATCAACTCTTAATCCCTAAGTAGCTTAGTCCCGAGTTCGAGGCCCGTCAAGAGCCAACTACCCGGATCTCATCTTGAAACTAGAAGACGACTAAGTGCTAAGTGTGTGGGAGATCTCGAGGGTTAAAACTAAGCCAACTAACTAGTAGAATACCTCGAGATGCGACAGGAGATACGGCGAGGGATTATATAAGAGTGTCATCGGCAAACTGATGGGGGGGGGGGGGGAGTTCATCATTGTGAAACGTTACGATCCTTTACGCTGTGTATAGGGTTTGAATTTTTTTCAAATAGAATTAAAAATAGAGCTGGGCAAATTGATTGATACATCGAAATTTATACATATGCTACCAAGTCAAAATATAGTTGTACCGCCAAACAAAAAACATTCTCAGGAAAGAAAATAACAGTAAGATTTTTTTTTCTCAGTCAGGATCGAGAAAACAAGTTGAAAATTAATTACACAAAACCACAACTACCTACGTTGAATGGTTTGCCTGGGCGAATTGAAGTTTGAAATTATTTTTTAAAGAGGCGATGTTTGCCGTGTGCCCGATCAAATTTTTTTTTTTAGTTTTGATTTTCTAATAGAGGCAGGTTTCAAAGTCAAAGCCATTCACTATATTTTGACTTGGTATCATATTTGGAAAATAGAAAAAACGCGGTCGAATAGCCTTCACGTAAAAATCTAGAACGATAGGGCTTTTTTTACAAATGGTGGAGGTGCCGGGTCATTCAAAGCGAGTATGAGATGTAAACATCGTTATTTATTTTTGTCGATACCATACTATCAACCCTGTACACATTAAAAGTACCCCTTCTACTTTGATACAATTTTTTACACCGCGCGTGCTCCTTACGTCCCTCTAAAAATAATATATAAAGTAATAATAAACTACAATATCACAGAAGGCGCAATATGATCAAACGGTTGACGCGCCCTTACGCATAACATCAACTTCAATAGAGCCAGAAGATAAATAAAAATCATACTTGATTTACTTATAAATTGCAGTTCCAAGAATCCATAAAAACGCTGTCTTATAAATGATGTCAATAATGAGATCTGAACCAATGGACTCCGCGTACAAAGTTATCTTTCAGAATGTCTCTACGCCTGATAGGTTGGCAGCCTGTGTGACAAACGTGCACGTGTGTCAGCCGATACACAGGGGCGCCGCACTACGTAGAGCCAGCCAGACATCCGACGGTGTATGGTGCGTATACTATGATCCAACCTACAATTTGAACAGGTGAACTCCACAAAATTGTGCACTTTTTCAAGTTTTATTTCAACATTACTCATTAGGAAAGTAACAATTTTGATTATAATAACTCCAATATGTTGTAAAAGGCTACTTAAACACTATATTACAACAATGAAACAAGCTAATTATTGAAAATAAGAACAAACCACAAGAATTGTTTACACACAAACTAAATACAACATTTCACATTTATGGAATTAAAAGTAGCGAAATTTTAATCTCAAATATGGTCACGACTTTTTTCATAATTCCTATTAATTTGCAGTGTTTTGGTTTGTGTATGCACGCCATAACAACCTGTAGCTTATTCATCATTTTAAAACATTTGATCATTGATCTAGGAGAGTATTGCTAGTTGTCTGAATTTTGATGTTACAATTGCATATTGTATACAGACTATAATTGCATCGTCCCAATCCTAAAGCAGCTGAATTGGACGGTTCAATGTTTCGTTCAAGCCATTGAATTCAAGGGTTTGATTCAACCCATTTAGTTTAGAGCACGTCTTATTTTTCACCAAAGGTTTGACGAAACCGGCCAATCAGGAGTCACTTCGTAATGACGTCACTGGCCCAATCATGGTCAGTACTGCAAAACAGAAGATAAGGCTGGGCGTTGTTTACATTTTATGGTTGTTTTTAGGTTAGGTTAGGTTAAGTTTGGTTGTTGTGTTTGTTGTCATTGAACCGAGTAAATAGCTGTTCAATGTTTCCTTCAATGGGTCTTGAATCAAACCCTTGAATCAATGGCTTGAACGAAACATTGCTCTAATTAAGGCTTTAGACTATACTGAAGGTGTGAATTATTATGTATACGCATGTGTATACATGTGTGTATTTTTTAATTTGATCATCACTCTGGACTATGCAATGATATTTAAAATCTATAGAAGTTAGATCCCCAGTCTTCATTATGTCCGTACAGGCGCTAGCGTAGCAAATTGAAGCGTCAATCTGACCTATTCAAGATGGCGATTTGGCGTTTCAATTAATTATGCTTGACATTATGTTTTAAATGCGATTAAGTATTTTTCTGGATTGTTTGGATATGGCTTTAGCTTGTGCAGCATGGGAATGCACAAACAGAAACAATAAGAAGTTATTGTATAAGGGCATTTAGTAATCAATATGCTAACCTGTGACAGTAAGCTTGAAAAATATTTGGGCTACAAATCACTACAACCTACTTTTCCATACAAACTGACCTATTCAAGATGGCTTCTAAATGAAACGCCAGTGGACCAATGACTGGGGATTTAGTTTTCTATTATGTTAAATATAATTGGGGTCTATGTTGCTTTATTACATTGCCCTTGTGAGTTGTAAAATCGTTATGAATAAATAATAAAACATAACTTGATAAGTATTTCAGTTAGTTTAGCACTAGATTGCCCCGAGGCAAAGACGCCACTTATAAACTCCAAGCAATTTATAACCACGTTATAATTCTAAGGAAGGTATTTGAAGAAGTAGACAGCTGTCAGTTTCAATTATGCTTGAAGAAGCATTGCAATGATGTCACAGATTACTTACAATAATCAGCAGTGAGAGAGATTGACTAAAAGCTATGTGATCGTTCATTTAATGACATCAACATATTAGACTTCTGTCGGATTGGTACATGCCGTACACAATAATAACAACAAATAAAAAATTGATTGCTCAATTGACAAGCAGTGGTTCAATGCTCGTTTTAACAGGTTTCTCATTTCACAGTCAATGTCAGTCACATATGAATGATACTTTACATAAATGAGAATGAAATATAAAGGCATCCATCACAGTACTGATTCATAGAATTAAAGCAGAAAATAAATAAAAATTGCTTCTTTTTTAGGGTCGAAAACACCCAAATAAATTGAAGTGTTGACAATCTTATATGACAGGGGTGAAAATTTATCCATTACAAGCAATTAAGCGAAGATATGATAACATGTAAATGTAATGATTTATGGGACGCAAATCAGTCCTACTCTGCAAGTCATAAAAATTGTTACTACCTACTCAAAAACATTGCCCGTAAAGCGGACTAACGTTTTAAAAACGGTGTAATAATCTGGTAATAGAGTTGTTTACTAACGGCACGATACCTTTCGTGAAAACAACGCATAATGCAACACTACAACGACACGATTTAGATATATCATGTATAATCCACACAAATTAAGTAATACATAGATTATAGCGAGCTAAATGAGCTGGTGTCGTGTTTCATCGTTCGAAATCGCCCTCTCAAATCGGAGAGATGGAAATAAATCCCTCTTTTCGTTCGAAATTAATTTCGAAACACCAACGCCCGAAGAAGAATCAATATCGGAACGAAATCTGTTTGGCGCGTCTAAAAACCCAAAGGGAAGTCTAAAGGATTGGTAATGAGAGTTTAGTACGAGGCACGATCGCAGCCAATATAGCACGTTAAATATTCATAAAAAGTACTTTGCCAAAAAAATCTCGCTCCGACGTTTTAGCGTCTCTCTCTCTCTCTCTCTCTCTCTCTCTCTCTCTCTCTCTCTCTTCTCTCTCTTAAGCTGGTAATATTTTTTGAAATTTCAATTTTAAACTCCCATAGATGGAAAGGCTTTTGTGAGTGAATTCGACGGCTATATATTAACGAAAATTATTAATTGGGATGAAATTGGTTTGAAGAGTAAACGTAATTGAAAATAGTTTTTTTTTAGACTAAAACGGATTTAAATAGCATACAAGAAATAATCGGGGAAAAATTATCAATTAATTTGGTAGGTTTTTGTGAAAGCGCTAATCATATCGAATACTTAGTCATAATCCAACGACAAGGACTCAATAATGACATGCTTTTTCAAATTCGTGAAATAAACTTTCGACTTGAATATTATCTGCACGTCTTATATCACAGCAATTGAAAGCAATAATTAAACAAATTAGCAATGGCCCTTTGTACAGATTGAATTACAGCTCCAACCAGTGGTCTTAATATCGCATGCACATGTGCCGTAAAGATAGCTTATTATAACTCTAATATTGGTAATCTATAATAAAGTACATATAACCGATAAACTTGGATGTTTTGACACCGTGACCCTCAAACAATAAATATCAATATCAATATTTATAGTTATGTACTAGATCAAAATCATATGATCATGTATAAGATGTGCAAACGAAGTATTTATTCTAGTAGGATACTGATTGAAGTACGAGTATTAGTAGCTTATTCAACTTCAAAACTCACCAAAATTAGACGAATATCTTTGAGCGGAAGGTGTTAAATAAACTCGTTTTTGCTTACCTAAAAACAGAGAAAAAAACAGGTTAGTTATTTTATATAACTTATAGTGAGTATCTAAAGGATTATTATATTATTAAATATGAGGGAAAGAATATATTTTGAATGTGAAAAACATTATAAAAAAATGGTCTTAATCATAACCACGAGCCTGTATGCACGATAGCATATAATTAAGAAAAGCCTTCAAAGTTAACAGCACAACACGAACACCACATCAAACACCCAACAATAACGTTATGAGTAGCATTACCACCTCTTTCAACACATGGTTCACGATAGAAAAAACGTTTATTTTCCAAAACGCTAGTAGAAAAACATTTAATGATATACATTATTTGATGGTCTGATCAAAGAACATTAAAGGAATTTTTAAAAATATATTTTGTGTGAGATAATTATGAGACACCTTTCCAGTTTGAAGTAAATGAGTTTTTTTTTTATGTCGCCTTTCGTGTTTACAATGAACGAAGAATACCTAAAATACAGCGTGTTTATTATGTCGAAAATTGTGTCAGTAAAATGTTTAAATAATTACACTGGCTATTGCATTGTAAGCCATTTGATTTGCATTATACCATTATCATCATATAGATAGTTTTTGGGTATGTATAATTTAGTTATTCCATAATCTATTAAGTTTTTTTTTTTTAAGGGAAATTTACAGACTTGAATTATTTCACGTGTGTATGTACATTTTAATGCCTGTCAGACCTTACTTTAGAAACTATAATTGAGCATATTATTTTATAAACAGTGTATCGAATGATAAATAAAAAGGTGTGTGTGGCTCGTTGGTCTTGTGGTTAGCGTATCTGCTTCCAATGCAGAAGGTCCGGGGTTCGATTCCCGCCAAAGTCAGAAGTTTTTTAACTTCTGATTTGGACTTCAGTCCATCACGAGGGGTTAACGACCAAAAAAATCAGTGTACACTTAGGAAAAATGTAAAAAAAAAATCAATAAAAATCAAAAAAATCAATATGGCCAACAAAAAATCAAAAAATCATGAAAAAATCAAAAAATCACAAAAAATCATCAAAAAATCACAAAATAAAAACAAAAATAAAAAATCGCTAAAAATCACAAAAATCAGATAAAAATCTAAAAATCACGGAAATCAATATAGATCAGTGAAATTTCTAAAAAAATCACAGAAAATCATGATGATTAAAAAATAAAATCAGAAAAATCACAGCAAATTGAAATGGTAAAGAAATCATCGGAAATCACGAAACCAAATAAAAAACGATAACAATCTAAAAATCACGGAAATTTACAAAACATGCGGCATTCGTGTTGGATCGAAGTCGAGATCAAAGGAGCCATATTTGCGTTTATGTGAGTATATTTGAACTACACGGCAATACAATGTTTGGCGGCGTACACGGCTGGATAATATGATTCCACTGCCAAGGCCAGTGCGCGGGCCAGTGTACACGTGCAACCCTTCTCGCTACAGTAACACACAGTGCCTTTGTTTCTGCCGCGATTTCGACTTCTACTGCGATTTTTGCGGATTGCTGTATCGGACAGTCTGAGGGCAGCCTTCATTAGTGCACAGGCATTGTGCTGTGGAGGTGGTTGCTGTTTTCTTGCTCACGATGAAGACAAATAAAGATGAGATAGGGTTAAAGAACCATCTGCGACACCACTAACTTAACTACTAACTATTGAATCATCAAACAAATCACCAAAATAAAATAAAATCATTTGAGATTATAAAAATCAATGAAAAATAAAAAAATTACAAAAAATCACAAAAATCAATTAAAAATTAAAAAATCACGAAAATCACAAAAAATCACGAATCATAAAAAATCACAAAAAAAATCACAAAATCAAAAAAAATCAATTCTGATTTCGAAATCAAAAATCAGTGTACACTAAAATGCCGAGTTCTCAACCCCTCGGTCCATCAGTTCTTGGCTTAGGAGTTTGTAAACGGTAAACTTTGGAGCCGTCCTAGCAACGAAGCACAATAAATTTAAAGTTGTTCTGAATCGGCCTTGTTGATTCTGGCAAGTGTTCGCACTGTCCATACCACTGATTGCTATATTTCCTATTAAAAATATCGATCTTTGGTTGGTTATCGCTCACTCGTCGATTGCGTCGGGGCCTACAGGGTTCCCTTGGTCACTTTGATGTACTGTCCCCCACTGAAAATCAGTTCTATAACTGAGTAGGTAGACTCCAAATACAATTTATTTCTTATTGTTATTATTTATTTATCATGTTTTTTTTAGAATTTAAACAAAAGTAATATTGATACAATAAGTGTTCATTCATCTATCCATCCCCAATGAATTCTAAATAAATACAGGTGATAAATTATAAGCAAATTATAGAAGGATGTTATGAATTAAGCCAATTCTCTATTGCAAAGTACGTATAAGAAACATGTTTCCTGGAATAACAACACAGTGTTAGTGATAAATGATGGAACAAAGAACAAACACAAGTCTACACCTAGTCCAGTGTTAGTGAGATGTATATCTAACACCCGACAAGCCTATGACTTAGAGGTGCCATTAAACTGACGTAGTCCCACAGTCTCTGTTGGGAATGAGGAGGGGAGGGGAGGGGGGCAACTTCCCCTCCGTCAACAAAAAACACTGAAAACATTAACAAGACCGAGAGAGAAACACACTTAAAACAACGAGCTAAACGAAGAGACAGAGAAAAATAATACACCACTCGACGATAAAATTCTCGTAAACAAAAAATTTAATTTAACAAGTCGAGTTTTTTTTTCGTTTTTTTTTTCGTCCACCTTCTCCGTCCACTATATACGTCTCCGTCATAACCCCGTGTTAGATTTCGTGATTGGTACACTCAGTGTCAAAACTCTCGACTCGACGAGAACAACAACAACACGGTTGGACTGAGTGAGTGAGTGAGGCTGGGGCGATGTAACCACAACACAGGTTGAGGTACAGGCAGGTTCAAAGGAAGAGCAGCATGGTTAACAGGTGGACACGTGGCATGGCATGGCACACGTGAATTGTAGCCACTTCATGCGTTAGGATTGCCTATATTTTTATATTGGATTATTTTTTGAAATCAACGATGGAATTGTATTTAGCCCGTTACTAATAAAGATTGTATGTATTGTATTTGTCGTCATACAATATCACATTATCACATTAGACTACATTGAAACTGTAGTTCTCTGCAATCGTATAGCTATAAATGGGTAAAGATAAACATTTTGGCTATCCAACATTTAAAAAAATTAATGTTTTCACATAATACAGAAATTACAATTGCAATCGCATCAATATCAAGCAATCAGATCAGTGCTATATATAGATTAGATGTTGGGCAGAAATGTCAGGTGTTTACATAATATTTATTATTTACGTATGACTGCGACGATCGTCGATGAAATTAAAAACATTCGGAATAATTGGGGTCATAGAAATAAAATGTGGATTATTATTTTGTTAGGTACAAATAAAAAGTAAATTCATGGTGAAAAGTAAAAACAAGATATATGTTGTGTAATGTTCAAGAAATAAGTTTCGTTCTTCAAAGTTTATAAATAAAAATACACCCCTGTCGCTATATGGCTCCACCGCAAAAACCACCATCTTCTAACCGCTAATATAAGTTCGAGGACAAGAAACTGATGGCACACCGTTGCCATATCTAGTGTTTAGTAGATACGTCCATTGCTCAGTGCCACAGTGTTGCCGTATTATGTATAGGTTCGATGTTTGGAGCCACCGAATTCCTTTCGTTCAATCTTCATCATCATTCATCGTGTTAATTAACTGAGGAACTCGACAATTTGAATAGACAATGATGAATCATTGAGTGGAAGAAGGTACAAAAAGTTTGAAATGTATATTAAATCTTCAGTTAGATTATAACAGGAAAAAATCTTCTGACAGTCTTCTTAGTTTTATCAACGATATAAACGATTTATTTCCTAGCCTCACCAGTAACAATGAAACTTGAACGTACGAAATGCAAAAAAAAAAAAGTATGTGTTCAATGGTGAATTTGAATTATAATAATGATGACCACTTATACGTTTTCATGTATCATTTAAAGAATTAGCCTTGTTTACTGCCCCTATATATAAAACAGAAGTAAGTATTACAATCAGTAATGACAAGTCATTTATTCTAACAGACAGGTAACGATTGATGGGTATTTTAAATGTTTACATGTTGGATAGAGAGGATACAAAATGTCTTGATTTGACTTGAGGTTAGATACAAAATTAAAACTGTAGGCCCAGCAGTATTAAAATTAAATTTGTATCCATATAAATTTGTAATATATCTGTAAAGAAAACGCAAAGGATAAAATTTTCACTCATTTACAGATTCTATAAGTTCATCCCCCCATCACCAACCCCCCCCCCCCCCCCCTCCTTCATCCCGCCGCCGTATTAACTCTTAATGGACCGTACGTCGTTGCCGTATTATTTATTAGATATGTCCCTATTATTTCACGGCTCATACGATGCAGTGTTGATCGTCGGCGTAACCGAGTATAACGAGGCGGGGATAATTGGCGCAAATTATACTCTTGTTCGTTGGGCGACGGCCAGATAGAATGGACCACGAGCCCCGGTTACGCGCGCCGAGCTAGGGGAGTTCAATCCATTGCTTTAGGCAACACCATTTAAAACTGTATCATTTTATATTTCCACATTATTAGTAGAAAATCTATTAGTGGCATTTAGAGTTATTAAAAAATTAGAATATCATTGATATTGTAATTATGATTGAAAATTGTAGAGTCGTTATTTGAATAAACAATTATTTTTATTGGTGACATAAAATTAATAAAATTGAAATTAGGAATTTTCGAATAAGAAATTGTTACAAATAAGATATATCCAGCAATGTTGAAAATGTGAAAATATTTAATTAACAAGGCAACAGGCAAAGCAACACAGCGACAAATCACGCGATTCAGCGACAATGTACTTGCCATCATTACATTTCACCAATAATAACATTTATATAGTTAGGATATGAGTAGGCTAAATCGTATCTAGATGGTCATTTCCTGAAAAACAAACATATCATAGAAAACACTCATTTATCCAGAACATATTATATTCATGTTAAAAAAGTATAACATTTGTAAAATCCTTAATTGTGTTTTTTCGGTTAAGTTGGATTATTCCCTGATTTGCAGTTCCTGATTTTTGGCATCCTTATGTTCGTTTGAGTGGAATCATCAAATAAGTCAGCTTTTTTCTTCTCGATTTTCAATTATGATTTTTTTTCACCTATTTTGTATTTGATTTATTTTAATTCATTTCACTTTTCGACCAACAGAAACTGTCTACATATTAATCAGTGTATTGAAAATATCCGACAAGTTCATAATGAGTTTTATTCTGCAGTGACTGAAGAGCCTTCAAAAGATGGCAACTCTTCATTCAAGCTAACTACAATTATTACATTCATCATTTTAGACAAAGCAGTAATTATTAATTTTCCTCGTTAATTTAAGTTAGTTTAAACCTGTACGTTAAAGTGACTGTATAGTTAATTGTTTCTAGCCGTGACTGAAGGAAGGAGGTGTCTTGCATATTAACCAGCACACCTCGAGTAGCGAGTGGTGTGTGAGAGACACGGTCTACGAGGGAGCGGTTACGACACCAACTAAAACCTGAGGCAGAAGATGATACCGACATCCGACAAATGACCTATAGCGTTGTACTTGTAAGAAACTTGATTGTTTAACCGACAGTGCTGGCTCGAGAGTATAGGACACGCGTTTTAAGCAAATTGCTGTTCGCTCGGCCGACTGACATCACAGATGTTTGAAATTTTGAACATATGTCACAAATGTGAAAATATAGGGCTCTGCAGTAACACAATTCCAAATTTTGTTATACTAGGAAAACGCTTAAGTCCCGCCGCGTTGATGGATGAGCTTTTTTAAGTTTTGGTATGCGTGGGATCTCTTTACTTCTTCAAGTTCCATTGCAAAATCATTTTTGTTAAATTAGGCTCATTTTTATAAAGTAGTACTAATTGCTATGGTAATTAGAATGTTAAATAACTGGAGGCCCGAAGACTTGCTTTCTGTACGCATTGTAGGCGAATGTTGTCAAGTTTCTATAGTTACAATTGTTATTTATTGATATAAACGTAAAAAACTCATATTAAAACCTTTATTTCTACGGATTCTGGCAAACTTTTTCAACTTTTTCTTTCAAAGGGTACTACAGCACAATAACCTTAATGTCCATGTAAAATATGAACGTTGTAGCCCCAACCGTTTGGTGAGAATCGGCACAAATGTAACGAAAATATCGCGCTATAAATCGAAAAAAATCGTAAAAGTACGATATTCATGAGAAATATATATTTATTCGATTGTACCCAAAAACAATACACCTCTAAGTTCGAGATTTCGAGGGTCCCCTCGAATTTTCATCAAGATCGCATATGCCGTTTGCCCGGTAGAGAGCGAACAAACCGATAAAAATACTTACAAAAAACAAAACACTCGAGCTATTTTTCTTGGGGTAACAGAAGTGGAAAAAAAACAGTAAGTGAAGTTGAAGGCTTCGCTTCGCTCATCCAAAAATCATTTATAAAAATAAATTTATTTTCACGAATTTTGATTTTGATATAAACTCCAAAATTGACTATATTCGTAAAATTTTAAAATCTATGACCGCAGGGCTGTCCATGTATTGCTTTATTGACAACTTTGCAAAGTTTCATATACGTCGGATGCATCTTGGCCGAGCGAATAGCTATTTGCTAACTGCCAAATGTGTCCCATTCCCTCTTCAGCGCGTAACTCTGATTCGGGAGGTCCCGGATTCAAAATACGTCGAGACCGGCAATCCTGACTGAAGGTTTTTTCCTCAGGGATTGAGTCCTCTCAAACAGCCCAGCCCTCGGTCATCCCTTCACACTTGTCCTATCCGCAACATACCTATGAATTGCACCTTGGGTAGGCTTCCCGTGAAAAATTATTATAAAATTATTAACTTATTTATTTGCCTTACGATATCGATATTTGGACACATATATCAAAATAACAATTTTCTTTTTAAAATAGGCAATGTTATTTTCTTCACAAAAGTAAACGAAAATAGGAATGTTTTGAGAATGTCAATGTAACACCCCTTTACACTGTAAATAATATAGAAATGGAATTATTTCTTCGAATTTTAGTTCGCATAGTTAATAATTGTATGGCCGGGTAGGTAAGAGAAAATTCGTACAGACTTTTACGTTTTGGTGGAGGTGCCGGGTCATTAAACACGAGTGTGAACGTAAAAATAGTTATGAATATCAAAACGTAGTTTTAAATTAATCTACTAAATTGTTTTAAACCACTTACTGGTTTTAAATGTTGAATACTTCCAACTATAAAACGATAAAACACTAAATTTTGTGTTTAGGAAGTATGAACAATTCCTTCCCAAAAGATTAAAGAGCCGAGACTCCCTTGGGCTGAGTGGGGCGAGAGGGTTAAAGAGCCCTTCAACAAAGGGGGCGTCAAACTGTTTAACTTCTTTGACAACTTAGTCATCAGTATAAAAAGCAAAGCTTTTCTATACCTTGTTACGTCTCAACAATCTCTACCGGCCACTGAAGATGCCGCCATCAAAGGCATTCGCAGAGCGCGCGTGTCTCTACTAGCCTACCTGTTACTCAAGCGAGCAGGTGTCAAAGCAAATAGACACACAAGACACACCACTTTCTTCTGAGCTCTTTGCTTCTTGCCGACCGGGCCGAAGTGATTTCAAACTCGCCGCTCGGCAGCACAATAATTATTAGCATAATTGCCAACTATAGAAACGGCATGTTTGACCAGGGGAAGTGTGTTCAGTATGGGCGGCTGCTTGGATCATCGGAAGGATGTAAGGGGCAAGGGGGGGGGTATGCGTGATCCTTTATTGATAGATTAAGTGATGTAGGTAGTGGGGAGGGGGAGATTTTTTTTTCAAAAACTTTTGTTGTTGAAAAAAGGTGGTTTCTTAATTGTGGCATATCATTTGCAATATTATAATATATTTTTTTAGAGAGAAAGGTTGGCAAGTAAAGTTGCACGACCCCTCAAATATGGGGTTGCGCAACAAATCTTATTTCGGTTAATAATCAATGTGTGTAATATCGATAATCGAATTTCAAAACAAAAGTCGAAATTACAATTTTGAGATTTTTTAACGGGAGTGGGATCAACAATCGATAACAGGGGCGTAACGAGGGGGGATCAGGTTGTCCGACCCCCCCCCCCCCCCCCCCCCCCCCCGAAATCGGAAGAAGTTATACTATATATGGCAATACAACTATGTACTATATATGGCAAGATTGTGTAAACCGGCAGTATGTAGATCTTCACAATTTTATCAATTATCGACATCAAAAGCACTCTAAATAAATTTTTAAAAAAAATATAGCTGGGGGGCATCCCCCCAAACATAGACATACCCTTTTGTACTTCGAATACGTACTTTTCCCGAAATGATAGTTTTGTGGGCAGTTCTACTAATTTCTTAATATAAACCCTGAAGTTCATCCCCCCGCCGAATGAAAATCCTGGCTACGCACCTGTTCGATAACTAATCGATAAAAAGAAGCTTGGTAGAAACACATGTTTAACCCATCATGTAGGATAATTTCACAGAAGGGTTTGAGAAGGGGGTAAAATCTAACCCATGTCATTGTCACGTTTTATTGCTGTAGACAAACATCTCCCTTGTTAGGGTACGTTATTTGAGAAGACAAATCTTCCAAAACAAAAAACCCAGGATATGCAGGAAAACGTTTCCCATCCAAGTGGCAGGTTTATGAAGCTGGGCATCTCGGATGACATAAGTCCTACGTGACGTACTACCGTGCTGCGCGGCACACATGCGCAGTTGCCAGATTCAAGACACCGCCCCGTGGGTGGCCGTGTGAGTTGTGTGATCTATTGGGCTGGTCAGTGCATACAAAACACGTACCCGTGTACGCGGTCACGAGAAAACATTGGGCGGGTGTGCCTCAAGGCACGGACATAGGGCCGGTATTGTTTTTATTATTATTTTTTAGGTTCCTTCATGGACAATTTTCAGGAGAAAGATATTATATCATCTTTTGTGACAATCAACAAATACACTAGTTATACTATAGTTACCAAGTGCCGGCATTGTCCACCGTTTATCCAGGAACGATATGATGTATCGAAATCTAATAGCTGATGGCATAGAATTAAAATGTAAAGTGTTTATTTAATCAATGGCCAACGCTACTCTCAATCATTTTTAGAAATTAACCCGGAAAGCACAAAGGATTCGGCATGTACTGTACATCCGGTGTCAGAAGTAAATCAAGGGCTGAGTATTGTACATACAACGAGTTACGAGACCCCTTGATTTACTTCTGATTCTGACGCCGGGTGCACAACTAAATATATGCCACAAATAATGTATATAACGAAAGGGTTAGGGTGTAAATAATAATGTCATCTGAATTTAGAACAAAACAAGCAATCCTTATAATACGTACGTTCTCTTCTTATATTAGTATTGTAACGAAGAATTATATATATAGGAAATGTATTTACGAATGTATGACTGTAACAAACAGAAAACATTATCCGGGGGGATAAGACTCGTACGTACATCAGACCATTATGTTTTACACGTACACTTTCTACAGCGAAATACTATTTTTTTAAGCTATAAGTAGAGCCCCTTGAAATTCGTGACTAACGATAAAACCGAAATATGTGCTAACCATTTAATTTCATAAAATGGGCATGAATTGATCAAATCAAAACCAGAAAATGCCAAAATTGAATCACCGCCAAACACCGAAATAGGTGTAAATTTCGTAATAACACCGAAATTCACAACAATCATGTTTTTAACAACGAAAAGCACTAAAAATAGGAATTATTGTTAAATTACGGTGTAATTTTCAATATTTTTATGCCAGTATAGTTCAACCAAACAAAGTTTTTATAAAATAAAGTTCAGACAAAATGATGAATTTACTTGTAGTAAATTACACCAGTCTGAACATAAGTACATTCAAAATTGTTTGTTTTGTGGCTAGAATGATATGCGAGGCGTGAACGAATATTACTCGCATATAAATTGCTAAATATAGATAAAACCGCTGAAATACAGCTTTAAACCAATAACACCGAAATTTTAAATTTTAAAAACGAAATTCACTACAAAATAAAACCACTTTCAAGGACCTCTAGCTAAAAGCTATAAGCACATTTATTATGCAAATTTGACAAATATAAAATTGTGTGCAGCAAATATAATTTCAAGGTAGCGGGTGGTTTTGACAAACCGTTTAGTTCACGTGAGTTGAACCACCGTGACCCCCCCCCCCCCAAGCAATCCTGAAACCACGTGCCCGACGGCGCGAGTTGTCACCAACATTCAGAAACACGCAACATTTTGATGTGACACTGACATCAACCGCACTCGCTCACACAATCGAACACGGGGGCAAAACAAGAGTAAACAAAAAGTATCTCGCCTTCGGTTACAGAGAGAGAGAAAGAGAGAGAGAGAGAGAGAGAGCACAGATGTTATTGAAGGCTTAGTATCGAGATGGACCAGAACGTTATCTCTCGATCCGATCGGATTCGATTCGACCTTGGATGAACGAAAAGGCGTCGTCGAAACCTCCAGTAGGGTTCAAACACTTGGTTGGTTGGTGTGAGTGGCAACCTATGCCTGACTGTGGTGTACACAAATCATATTCTCTATCCTATAGAACATTCTGGGGGCAACCTAACTGAAACTACGGAATCCTGGGGTTTTCTAAAAGAAAGAAATAGTCCACGCATATTTTTTCAGGTTTTTTTGGTTTTGAACCACATGACAGCACACAACTTGATAAAGTATATCGTTTTGCTTGCATGCAATCGAAATAATGGTAGACAGATTCAGGTTGAGCAATGAACCTTCTTCAAATCCGATGCAATCTCTTCATTTTATTATATAATTCCTTCATAGAGATGTTAATAATATTTAGGCCTAGAAAGTACAAACACAGTATACTTATACTCAGCCCAAAACCTTCTTTGAATGGTTTTTATTATTTTCATGTGGGTTAAAAAAAATGCTGTTTTTCGGCCTGGTCAAAATTTCTCCATCAAAATAACTTCGGGCGCACATAGTTGCGAATTAGCGCACGAAGACTTTTAATTATTATAACCAGAGTTGGGTTTTCATTTTTCAATTACTTAAGTTATAATAATGGAAGGTAATAACTATATTCTTCGAAGTATAGAATTTAGAAACAGTAGTAGGGCCAATTATGAAAGTTGAAGAAATATAAGCAAAGGGACAGTAAATTAATATTACAAGGCGTAAGGGTGGTGGGGGTGGGGGTGGATCGCAAAGAGATCGGCGAGAGATGGAGATGAGAGGAGCAATAAAAATTGACAATAGTTTATGAAGTCTTCACCCCCCCCCCTCTCCACCCCCTCCGGACACAAAGCCCGCACAGCCACACTGAGTTATTGAAAAGTTTGATATCATTCTAGACTCGCCGTATATTCCAGAAGACAGATAAGTAAAGCTCAGAAATTGCGATGAAACTTTAATCCATCTAGTAAACATTGGACGAGTAATGAAGATTGGTTTCAAACCGGGACAATGGGGCGCGTTGGATTGCTGATGACGACCAAAGACTTCCCGGGGGGTGAGGAGGAGGAGGAGGGGGGGGGGGTGCAATATATAAATGTCACTCGCGAACGGTTTGGTTTCCCGAACAAAAGGGTGACTTGTCAACGACGAGGATAAAATTTCGAAGCGTAATGAAAAGATTTGTCAGTGTCATCGTCGTCGTAAGGTCTTGATGGAGTTGACACTCTTCGAGTAACAGGTTGTTATTCTTGGGAGACTGTCTTGGGGGAGGGAGGTTCACTCTATTCAATCTATTCACGACAAATGCAGAACTCAAATCTGCGTTGTGAAATATATAGCGTTTCAATGACGTAAAAACATTTTGAAATACATAAAATGTCCCCAGTTCAGACGATCTTGATTAATTTTATATGGGAATAACCTGCGGTCGCTGAGCCGGTTCCCACTCAAACACGGAAGTTAAGCAACCTCGGGCGTGGTCAGGGGGAGAGTGGGTGAACGCTCTGCCCTGAAACACACGCTAACCGCTGGTTAGAGCAGACGCAGGGTTCGAGAGCAAGTGTAACGGCTTCGTTCTTCTCAACATCTGCTCGGCAGTCCGGGTTAGTGGGGGAACCTACATGACTGACAAGGTCACGCCGTCCTTTCGGATAGTACGAAAAGCCGTTGGTCCGCTTGGTACTTTTCGACAAGAAAAGGCTACGTGCCGGTACCGGGCCCCTCCTCCCTTCTGTTCACCCTTCATCCTCATCTATCACCACTCATCGTCTCGAATAGCCTTAGTGCATTAATATGAAACGTTAAGCAATACAAATCAATCAATTATATGGGAACGTTTGAAGGAGGTAGAAAGAAATGATCCATGTAATAGATCAGACCTGCAGTTAAATATTTATAATAATGAATTAATTAATTAACGTCCGTCCGTCTGTGCGTGTGTCACGTCTCCTCACGACAAAAACCGAACATGACCTCCGATCTCCCCAAAAAACTTGTAACTTATTGGGAGGTTGCTAAAACACATATTGCGACCAGAGAACATTAGACATTTCAAATAGGCCTAATTGACACCTGCTAACTTTTTAAAACCTTTTGTGACCTACTTAGGTCACAAATTAGTTATTTAAATGTGAAACCAATAATTTTGCTAGTTTCACATTTAAATTGCAAATTTCAAATATGTTTAAAGAGTTACATGTATTATTTTGTGTATATTGTATATTTTAATGTTTATAAGTATATGTTTTCTATCCATTAGGCTATGCTATGATTTACACTTGTGGAGTATTTGTACTTTGTTGTAATATGCATTATAATAAATAAATAAATAAATAAATAAATAAATAAAAAAGATACATTGAAAATATACTTCACAATGTAATGTGACATATTAGTGCAAACTACACCCACACAGGACAGCCGCTGGAGCTTCAAAGTTTTCCAGAATAAACCCCTGCATTCAGCATTAAAATATGGTTTGTCCGAGATCATCCAACAATCTTTAAAAAAATCCATCTAAGTCACTAAATAGAATTGACATCGGAAAGTGTGATGGTTCCACAAGTCCTTGTAATAATAACTACCACGACTTGCTCTGTTGTATGGTCTAAGTGAAATGGTGGCGCCTGATGGTTGCGGAACACGAAACTTGAGGGGGGGGGGGTGACACTGACACGTAGTACAAATGGCGGCCAAACATGCCATTAGGACGTTTGCAGTCAAATGCATGCGGGATTCAACCCTAGCCTTAAAACTCGTCAAGCTAACTAAATGATCGTCGACTTCTTCAGTGTTCTTTTCTTAAACACTTTTTCTGAACACGCACTTCTCGAAGTTTTCAAACTTTCAATTTGTTGCATCGCCCTAGCTTTTCAGAGTGGCCATTTCGTGATCTTTTAACGCATCTTTTGAATTAGTTCTAAGTGGTACAATATTTTATAAGTTTCTCAGATCCCCACTTAAAACAAGTCGATAACATTAATTTTACCGCGACGTATTCAAAATACAAGCCTGCAATTATTGTCAATTTATCGATGCGTTTGTAATTTATATTCAATGATGATGATTTTGTTGCTTAAGTCACAAATTAATATATTACGGCCATTCGAGACGATGAGTGGTGATAGATGACGACGAAGGACGACTACATAAACACCCATGCCTTATGCGGAATTCGAACCCACGTCCTTGTAGAGCCATACGCAATCCAGACAAGCGCCATGTGCCACCGCGGACGACAATTTATCTTCCATACAACATTGTTTACACAATAATGATCGCAAATGTGTACAACTTTTGGTAAACAATTCAATTTTTTTTTCAAATCGTTATAATTTACAAGTCTTAGAATAATAAAGTTCCTTATCCTCCTGTTTGGGCTCGAGTAAACCAGTTTTTTTACGCAGAACGTTAGTCTGGATCAATGTAAGCTGATCGTTTGTCCCATCAGGTTGTGGTTTGCACCAAAATATAAAGTAAGAATGTAAGAATTGCGCTATCAGAGGACATTTTCAAAGAATTTCTCACTTCTGTTAACTGACCGTGAATATGCCACCAAACAGGTAATTGGCATTAATTTCCCAAGCGTGTGTAGGAAACATTTATTTGAAATGTTAAAATGTGCTCCAAATAGCGAGATGCACTCATCCATTCTCAAAAACACCTCACATAAAATTCAAAATTTTTAAGGTGAAAATTGGAGGTCGAAAATTGATGCAGAATGTTTGTGAAATTAGCTGGATTTTCCGATCAAGCGAAATTTTTTAATTGACATTTAACACTGTAAAAAGTTTGACCTGAACTCATCGAACCGTCGTAATATATTATATAGTATAATATATGTATAGTGCCTCCTGTTGTCTGCTCAGTGTCTGACCATCAGCGAAGCCGTCCACCATCTTGAGATGTGTGTCATACAACGTCGTCTTCTCCACTTCCGGTTCATCTCCGTGACTTGCGTCTCCAAGATCTACGCCACTTCCGTTTGTTTATCTAGCTCCTCTTGAACTCTGCTTGGATTTGAGTGATGGGCATGCGTGTCTTCTGTCTGTCATTGGTTTCCATCGGTTATAGAATCGAGGTTTATAAAGCCACTACCCAGACCAATAAGTAAAAAGAGGCAGATCGTGCACAATTAGCACATCCCCAAAAGCGTTTCTTTAAAAGTGGTTTGAAAAAATACTCAAAATAGTAATAATCATGTTGGAAAAACTTTTAAGACATTCTATGCATTGGTTTCCGTGAAAATCACAGGAAATTAATAAATAGATTACTTTTGTAGTGAATGTTTAATTTTTTTAAATGTATGAATAACACAAAAAGATTGTACCTATGTGTTGTGTTGTTGACCTATTTTTTTATTTGATTTGATAATTTGATAAATTTGATAAATAACAGTTTATTAATCAACGAATGATGACTGATGGTAAAGCACCAGCAAATCTAGTAAATTGAGTTATCTTCATTCCTGAATCAAGATAGCATATTAGATTTATACCAACTATAATACCGTTTTACAAAATTAATACATTATTTGATTATAGCCTTGTGTGCTAGCAATGAGTCTATCCATCGAATAACTTTCATGAAAACCAAATTCATGGCTAAATCCAAAAGTGTATTCGTCTGAAAACATTTCGAATTGTGAATCCCACTTCCCTGTGGTAAATGGAAATAAAAACGTTCTGTAAACGATTTCAAAATGGCTACCGTTTGTTTAACAGTGACGTCACAAGCGTCTCGCGTCAACACTCGAGGTGGATCCCTCCCTCACACCGCCTTCCATGTGCCCATACTCACACTCACTCACACTCACACACACGACTCATAAATATTTATAAGGCGGTTTGCTTACGTTGTCGGAAAACTTGCTGGCGGTGGTTTCTACAAGGCGGTGGGAAGGGAAGGTTTCAGAGGGTGGTGAAAAGAGAACAGAGATCGCCAGATGATAAAACCTACGGAGATAGTATGACGTCATGAGAATCGTCGCCAGATTCAACGCTGACATATTGGTCGACACCTCCAGATAGTCTCAAACCCAAAGCAAGGTCAAATTCACCAATATCGCAGATCAAAAAAGACACAAACGTACTGTACCATTCTTACATTTTCTCATTCATTTCTTACCCTTAGAAATTAGGGGTCTTATCTTAGCAAATAAGGGGTGTTTAAGAAGTGTTTTATTGAATCGTCGCCAGATTCAACGCTGACATATTGGTCGACACCTCCAGATAGTCTCAAACCCAAAGCAAGGTCAAATTCACCAATATCGCAGATCAAAAAAGACACAAACGTACTGTACCATTCTTACATTTTCTCATTCATTTCTTACCCTTAGAAATTAGGGGTCTTATCTTAGCAAATAAGGGGTGTTTAAGAAGTGTTTTATTGTTATCACAAGAAAACCCATCACTAACTGACACTTCCCCAACAACTACATTAGAAACATCTCCAAAATAGTTGCATTGTATGCATGTTAATATTGTGTGTTGTTTCAAGAGAAAAAAATTATTACATCACTTTACATTAGAAGAAATGCAAATTCTTCCCTTTCTTTCCTCACAGTTTTTGTGATCAATGTTTGTCTTCCAAAGAAGACCATATAAGTGCTATCACTCTGGCCAGCAAGTAGCATATAATAGCATAATAATATGTCAGGCACCACACGCACTCACTCAGACGAGCAGCTCTTAGCACGAAGTTTCAGGGTTAGGCAAAGACTCAACGAGTGCGTGAAATGCACGTCAGAAGGAGCACGCAACACTAATGACTTTTCTTATCTCTTCAATACAATCATTGCGATAGTGGACGTAATGTCGTTTTACTAGTGCTGTCTCAATTAGGTTATTAAAGGATGGTGCTTTAGTTGAGACCGTGGCAAAACTTTAACTTGTCAAAACAGGATATGCTTTAAATTTTAGTTCTACTGCAGGAAGAAACTATACTTAAAACACCCCTGAAGACTGTATGTGAGTGTAACCAATGATGGCACTATAAAATGTATTATTTCTTAGGTTTATTTGTCGTCTCTATGTGTTTCGATATTTAAATATAAGTAGCAATAAACATTTCAAAACGTTTGCAAAATTAGTGATTAAATCTGTTATTCAATAATTAACATTGTCTGTCCTAGCAACAACCCCTGAGGTACACCATTCGCCGCTACACGGTACACACAGTTGCCAAATCTCTCTCTCTCTCTCTCTCTCAGTCACAGCCTTCTAGTTTGTCAGCGAACATCTACCACGTCCAATCCACGGCAAATTACAAGAGACAGGTGTTAATCCCATCACGAACCAGCGACAAAGAAGTTCTCGCAAAAAGCTAGACACCTAAACTCCAACAGGCCAATTGATATCAACAAACAAGAGAACCCATGGACAAGAGCGACTAGGAACAAGCCAGCTTTTTATATCGACAACCAAACAATTTCGTAAATAAATTCAATCAACTTCAAATTACTTTTGAAAACCAGTTTAAAAAAGTAATCTACATATAAAAACTAGATACGTGAACAGTATAATATGACAGCGGGAGTTATAGGCCTATGTGATACTATGCTATATAACAGGTTTTTACCTATATAAGGAACGTATATTCTACTTTGAGCTTAGCTCATGTGAAATGGTAGCATGAAAATAAGAGTTATTATGGCGGTAACATGGTAATAGGTCTTTAATATGGTTACTTACAAGCAAGTGGAAATTACAATTATTCATTGCAATAACTTGTTGCAATATGAAAGATAATAATGTATAATACTGAGGATGATAGTAAAAGTGTACACTGAATGTAAGTAAGTAAGTAAGTAAGTAAGTAAGTAAGTAAGTAAGTAAGTAAGTAAGTAAGTAAGTAAGTAAGTACTTATGAATAACGCAAGTGAACTAGAAGGTTTATAAGATAATAAGAGATGTGAATAATTTATATAAGTAGTAACGATTAGGGTATTAACGTCTCAAGTTTAAGAATGGATAATCTGGATAGAAAACGTTTGGATAAAGTGAGGGCTTACTAACAGCTTCAAGTATGAACTAAAACTCAAAAGTAAGCAGTCTGCTTCTGAGGTCACTTTCATTGATAAATGGGCACTATTTAGACCTTACCTAACAGGAAACCTATCAATGTACATTCACATAAAATTCTTTGAAAACAATGTCCATTTGGTTTGTTCGGCCAAGAATTAATTTAAAGAAGAATTAATGTTTGAACATTTCCTGTTTTTCTATTCATAAAGAAATGAATTCCAATATTTGTATATGAGGTACCTTATCACTTTACTTGCCATAGGTCCTCTAAAAACAGCCCGTGGACATTCCGTTCGCATTTACCCTTGCTCCAAAATACTTCGTTCTACACCTGAAGAGAGGCAAATCTAAGAAATCCTGTCACAAACATGGTCTCAATCATTCAGAAAAATGATGACCAAACTTCTGCCTAAGCCATAAATACGCACCCTTGGTCATCATAAGAGAAGAACTCTTACAAAAACTTCCCCGATAGTCACTAAAAGCACCAAAGAGTAATTGTTCCCCTAACCGAATTTTTTGATAGATGTTCCTTCTCGTTCTAAAAGGGTGTTAATTCGATTGGTTCATCGTTCCGGTCGCTTTGATCGTTTCATCCCGTTCGAAAACACGGCTGATCGAATCTGCAGTGAGTAATCTGATTTCTGCAACGCTGCTGCTGCTGCTACCGTTTCTCTCTTTCGTCTAACTCTAGCTGAGGAGAGTTAGCTCCGGTAGTAATGTGAAGACTCAATTGTGTCGTTAAGTTACAATTTTTTTATTTTCAACAATGCTGTTGTATTTCTGTAGCTTCATTTGAAACCATTATTAAAGTATATTTTTCGCTTTGCAATATTGAACGTAAAGTTATGTGTTTGACTAAAAGTAGATACAAAAATATATAACAAGTTTAGAATATAATGGATTGATTAAGTTTCTCTTAGAGAATTAACCAGTACAGTCGCTGTATGGCCACAATAAGTAATTCTCTGTTTTGATATGTATTTACTTTGCAAAGATTACAAAACTAAACAAAAATAAACAATAAACAAAAAATGAGCAAATTCTATCTGCCACAAGTATTTCAAAACACAAATGTGATAGAAGGAACTTCAGAAAAATTTAGTGATCTATATATTTAAAATTTTAGCAATCGTTAATATACAGTAGTGGATGATGTCCTACAAAACTATTTCTTTAAATAACGTCTTGGAGATTCTTCATTCAAACAATTAATTTCAATTAATATCGCACAATGTTGTATTACTCCACGTCTCCATCTATCTGGCTGGATTCCGCGTAAAAATTCCGCTCACACAGAATGATTGACAGATTGATTGATTGATTGGCGTCTGAGTGTTGCATTCTGGCCAACGCGAGAGCATGCATGCGTGTGTAGTGTTCGTATGCGATAGTATTGAGCAAACACACACATAGCCTATCGACTCTGCCAAAGATGGTAGTGGCTACTGACTTGGGAGGTGCCAACAATACGTGGGAACCACGAGAGCTCGGTAGGTTCAGGTTGAGTTATTAGTTGTATTAGTGCGGGTAACGGTCAATAGGTGGCAGCACGGACGGGATTACTGAAATAGTGCACTAAGTGGATGATTCTTGTAACACTTCAGCGGCATAAATACATAATGATATACACTAGGAAAACGCTTAAGTCCCCCGCGTGTTGGATGAGCGTAATTGGTGAAGTGAGCTGCCATGTGTTTTGCGGATTTTCCGTTGTTCTGTGAAAAAATCAGAACTTTGTTGAATTTTTTAAAATTAAATCAAATTAAATAAAAATAACTTTTTTTAATTAATCGTAATTTTAAAAGGAAAAAATCGTAATATTGAAATTTGCATAAGAAATAATTATTCGATTGCGCACAAATTTACACGAATATATTAATTCTTAAATTAAGGTTCTGTGAAAAAATCATTATAATCGGATAAAGCATGTAGGTTTTATAAGCAGAAGAATAAAAAAAAGTAAAATTGCGATTTTATGAGAAATAATTATTGATTACGCTCAAATTTCACACGAATATATCAATTCAAAAATTAAGGTTCTGTGAAAAAATCATTACAATCGGATAAAGCATGTAGGAGTTATAAGTCGAAGAAATTTTTTAAAATCGAAAAAAATCGTAAAATTGCGATTTTATGAGAAATAATTTTTCGAATTGCGCTCAAAACGTGCAGTTCTTAGTTCAGAGATTCGAAGGCCTCCATAAATTTCATCGCAATCGGAGTATCGGTTTAGCCGGAATCGTGTTACAGACAGACAAAAATACAGAAAAAAAAGAAGAAGAAAAAAAAACATTCCGGATTTTGTTCTCCAGTGTAGTGAAATGGAATCTTCGCTTCGCTCGCTACGCTCGTCCAAAACGTGGTGTGAATTATGAAATACATACCAAAAGATGTGCAGAGAGGGCTATTTTAAATTAATTTAAAAAATAGATAAATAAAAGACTAGGCCTAGTTTTCGAAACGTATTAATTTTAAATACATGTATTTATTTCCTTCAACATAATTATAATGCGTGATCATAACGTGGAGGTGAAAAAAATCCCTTTTTCTTTGAATTTAGCCCCGTTCCTTTGACTCAAGGGTCACCAAAACGTTCTGTATCATCCTTGTTGAAGGGCAATGTTACAAACAAAAAATTATGTTCAAGGAACGTGTTCGGTTTTATTGTGATAGTTACACTCGCACAGACAGACGGACGGACAGAGGAATGATCTCCAATATAAAATCAATTATTGAATTTTTGACAACATTCTATAAACGCACATTGTCTCACATTACACTAAAGCTTGTCATTATATCTGTCTGTACAATCGATCTTTGGTCTTATCATCGTATAAGATAACACAGATTGTTTACTTTCAATAATTCAAACGGTTGTTTTTGGTATTTTTGTATTTATTTTTACTGCAAAAGCTTTGCACATGACAAGAGTATCAATTTTTTAGATGCGTGATTATTTTTCTTAGACCTGTAACTTCGTGTCTGTATCCACAGTATCATAGCAGAGTTCTATGATGATCCCATGATTGTTAGTCACCTATCCCTAGGCCATGGCCAGACAGACAGACAGACAGACAGACAGTCGTGCTAGGCTAACACACAAGGTAAGATACACACACTACTACACTCACTCACACAGACTCGCTCTTCAGTTCGACTATATACCCTGCTGCCAGCACGATCTGTTGGTGTTATGATTTATTACTGCTTCACGCCACCTCTCTCTCTCTCTCTCTCTCTCATCCGTCCACCCACACACACATCCCCCTTCTTCATCTTCCTCATCACACTTATCATCATCATAGCTATACTATGGTTCTTGCCTTTTGAACACCTAGCCTACAATTCAGCCAACCCATGGTCACCCATAGGTTCCATGGCATACACTCTCTCATTCAAGATTTAGCATACTTGTTGTTAATCAGTTATTTTTTAACTTGCTAGGCCGCTTCTTGTAGTTGCGTTGATGGATGAGCTTGTAGCATATCTCCCTACACTCCATATACTTTTAAAATGGTAATACTACGATTTTCAGAAAATTAAGTTCTCAGATTGTACCCAAAAACGTGGCCGTTGTTAAATCTTTACCGAAAATACACTTTTTGCGAAAGAGAGCGACAGATTTTTTTTATTTTTTACCTGAACTATTTTTAAATTGAAGTCTACGCTACGATCATCAAATCACATTTGTAATTTCAATTAATACTGGAGATGTTATGTAAATCTTTCATCGACAATATGTTGGTTAAGTAGCTACGCTCCCTACTCGGATATTCCCGTACCCTTGAATGTTGTAAGGTATACTTGCTCCAACGAAAGAATGCAGATGCTTGGTAGTGGTGGTGGTAGAATGAATGCGTGGTAAATGGAATGTCGCCTTTGTGTATGAAAGAGAGATATATTTTACCAATGCAAGCAAAATTTATCTGTACTAGATCACAGAGTTCCTCAGTGTTCAAGATCCACGCTGAGCTAGCGTAAATAGAGTTGACAAAGTTGTTAGGTTGGGAAAACAATTTCGAGCCATCTGCATTCTTTCGTTGGGGCCACTATAGTAGTTTATTGGGCAGATAATAAATACAATATGAGCTAGAATTGTAAACGACCTGTGTAACCAACACAAACTATGTTGATAACCATTCAAGACAACCTAAATCTTCTCCAACAGAAGATGCGTGCCTTCATTCAAATCCCATCAAAACCACTTAGCGCCTGCCGAGTTGAGTCCAAGAAGAAGTTAACAAACAAAAAACAAAGACAACCGAAACTCGTCTGTAATCCAAGTGCTTTGGTGTTCATTCATTCGGTTGGCAATAACTTGTATACCTGTCTCGTCTGGTGCTGTAACTAACTCGCCCGTTTGATTCCACACACCTAGTTTACACGCTCCACCCCAGACACGCCACGAGGTGCGTAGCACGCGAGTCTTGGGAGACGGTTTGGTAATTAGGGGGGCCACCTTTATTTACTAGAGCTTCATGTAAAACACAGTCATTTTAGTGAGCTACAGAAAAGGCAGTACATTCAAGATTAATTTGTATTCGTCATTTTAGTGAGCTACAGAAAAGGCAGTACTTTCAAGATTAATTTGTATTCGTCATTTTAGTGAGCTACAGAAGAGGCGGTACTTTCAAGATTAATTTGTATCCAATTGTAGCACTTTTAAAAGTAGCATTTTGGTGCATGTATTCGTTTTCCCCTTCATCAAACCAAAATACAATCTAAAATTGTTTGTATGATTGGTGTTTTATTGCAAACACGTGAGAATTATATTTTAAGCTATTTTACAAAAGTTTAGTATGTATAAAGGAACCTCGATTTTGTAAAATCGTCGCACATATCTAGAATTTTAATTTGATGTTTAAAACATTTAGCATGGCCAAAACGCAAAATTTACATATCCCAAAATACGTAATGAGGAGACTTGAGGGGCAATTCTTGTGAAGATGATTAACTATGTAAAGGATTGTTAATATTTAATACAATCCATAAATTAAAAAATCCATCCCGATCGGGGTTCGAACCCGAGTCTCCCACTTTCCACTTCCACTTTCTTTAATTTCTGGATTGTATTAAATATTAACAATTCCACCTACGGTGAGTGTTTCCCGACTATCCAAATCGAGAAATATATAAAGGATGTGAAGAATGAAGATACAAGTGTAACTTTATATATGTCCCATGTCAGTATTGTCACTGTCTGGGTCCGATCCGGCGAACTTCCAAATAATATTATTGTAGCCCCTGTACCAACGTGCAGTTTTAGTGGCAATAATCAGTCAAATGAGAAAAGTCACAAAACTTCCAAACTTCATCCACATCAGCTCTTTACCATCAAGCAAATCGTCGCGATGAACCTCGTTGCTCAAGACCGAACGTTGAACCACTTCGGCCACCAAGGGCGTTGCTCATTTATATCGATCAATGGCTCGACTTTAAATCGTTTTAAAAACTTTAATCGATTTTCATACCTACTCGAAATTCTTCATCTCATGGCTCTCCTCAAGCCATCCATCATACGATCTCTCTCTCTCTCTCTCTCTCTCTCTCTCTCTCTCTCTCTCTCTCTCTTACCTTGATCCGCCCCGGGCCAAGAAGAGACTATTGCGCATGCTCACAACACCAAACAAAGGTCTCTCTCTCTCTCTTTCTCGACCAACTTACCTGAAACAACGGAGAAAAGCTCATTAAGTCATTATATCATTAGCATCTTGATGAATTGTGGTCAAGTAAGCAGCATTGGCAGCAACTAGACACATCACACATGACACGCGGGCAAAATACATTGGGCCAATTAGGAGAAGAAGTTGAGTGGACGTTGTTCTGTCAAGGTCGCACAGAAACACGACAAGACAGAGGGGGGGGGGAGGGGGAAGTCGTGTTTCGTCTGCAAGGTTGGCCGAGTCGGCAAGAACAGAATTGGTTACTTTTCCACTGAAGAGTCAGCTGTACATATTTTACACTTTTGGGAATTTCCGGAATTTCATTTCATCTGATCAGAGTCGAAGATCGATTTACGAAACTTTTTGCCGTCAGCCACAATTAATTTTAAATAAATGACCATTTGAAGTTTTTGACAAGATCACGTAATACATATTATTGTTAGTGATTATTTAATTCTATAGTGACCATTTTAATCTTACAAAATTGCATCAATTGGAATTACAAAATTTTATATAATTAATACTTACTTGCAGACATATTCTCAGACGTTACACACTTTTTGCATTGACATTCCCTTTTATGCATTTTCAATGTCTTTTGTTTGGTAAATTGACATGTAAAAATAACAAACAAGATACATCAAGTTAGATTGTAGATTCGATTCTTGTTTAAATAATCGAACGATTCTACAAGTTTGTGCTTCCCACAGACTGTTCACATTCGTGTAGCCGAATAACTTGAGATAGTTGGACGAACAACTCAAGTCAAACCCGGGTCTCCCACTCCAAACCACTAGACCACCCGAGCGGGTAATTTAAAATAGTGGTAATCATCTCAGCAAATCTACAGCAGCGAAAAGAACAAAAAGAACGCCACTTTTGCAACCAATCATACACGCAATTTGTAATGTTAGGTGTACCATGTGTTTGGATAAATGTTGTGATAGATTCAAATGTAAAGTAGAGAATACTTTAATTTGCCTGTTCTTAAAAAAAAGAAAAAAAAGCTCTAGAGATTTCTTTATTTTTTTGGTCTGTTATCACCCTCTACTGGATGAGCGATTATTCCGATATCGATGAAACTTTCAAGGAACCTTCGAAATCTCTTTATTTAGATTTTAGATAGGTCACTATGTTTGCTGTACAATCAAAGAAAATATATTTCTCCTGAACATCGCTACACTATACCGATTTTTTCGAATGTATTAGAGAGTGCAGGAAGATATGGCAAATACGCTCATCCAACAACGTGACTGTTAGAAGCATTCGTGAGGCGGCCTAGTTTCAGACAGTAAGACGTGGTATGTAAGCATCAAGGATGGAACATACGAGATTAAAATAGTTTGTAATTGGCATCGATGGAAGAAAGTAAGACTGAATTACGATGAGCAATTAGTTTATGTGAAGACGATAGGGGGGGGGGGGGGGAGGGGAGGATATGTACATGGAAACGGGAATCCTAAAATAATACTGTACTTGTATGAAAGTAAGGAGGAATATATGTATTCTTCATTGCGCAATTCTCATTGTTATAGTAAAAAATTAAAATTAAAAGAAATATTAATTAAATCCAGAGCGCTAAATTAGTTTGTATCACCCCATTGACATTCTGCCATATGCGCCTTCCCCTTATTTGTGCGTGTTCACGAGAGTATTATCACCTGTTTTTAAATTCTCATTTTGATCGTGCGTATTTTTGCTAGGAGCTTCCCCTGAAGTCAAACTTTAATTAAGGAATTTGCGTTTTTGTGTGTCTAATTTAATTCATAATTAACAAACAAAAAATCGACAGAGGAAAATAATTCTAGGAAAGAATAAAAATTAAAAACAGATGTAAAAAATTATAATTTGGAAACGAAAAAATACTTCCGTGGACTCACAGTAGAGAAAAGATAAGACAGATAAGAAGAAAAGTATTTTTTTACGTCTAACCAAAAAAATACACCCTTCAGAATGTAGGGATTATGTGAAATTTGCTTGGGTACGAGCTCTTAAGACCGTTTTAAGATTAATTACTTTATTACAAATTGTTCGAAATAATACGACTTCATAGCTTTTTTATTGAAATTCTAAAATATACACGAGAAATGAACACGATTAAACGGGCTGTGGAACACAAATAAATGCTAAATTATTTTAATTGCGACTATGCGTTTATACCAATTATATTGGTATGGTAAGATAGATAGATATATAGATAAATAGTTAACGTCTTTATTTTCTGGACGGGATTAAGGCCAGCTAGGCATTATCTTCCATCCAACCTAGTATAATATTAATTACAATTTGTCACAGTAATTTCTGTATGGAGCATAGAATAATAATATTATTAATCACTTTAAAAAACATTTGGGGAATTACATTTCATAGTCCATACATATTCCTTTTACACAATCTATCATCTCATTCATATCATAATAAACTGAGTTATTAAAGAGGTTTACAGAAGTTTAGTGAAGAAATTATAGCATTTTGGAGATTTGGAGACAAAAACATAGCGTACTGTTTACTAATAGGCCTTACGAGTATTATTAATGAAGAAAACATGAACTTTCACTTTCACTTCAAATCAAGCAAACCTATGCTATACGAACTAGATTTAGTAGAAAAATATTATATTTTTCACACAAGATTAATATTTAAAAGATTGTCAGGATAGTAAATGACATGCAGGCACTTTTAGAACGTCTAATCAGATAGGCCAACACGTCAAAAAATACCACAGAGTGGACAAAGTTTTTCCTTCCTAAAAAACAAAATACAAAAAATATCCCACAATATGATGATGAGATTTTAAGTGTCCAGTATCATTATACAACCAGTGTTCGTCGGACGTCCCCAGTAATTTGATCATGGGACGACATTTTATACCAGTTATTTTCGAGTTTTTATATGAGAAATCATTATAATAAAGCCATTGTTCGTTACTACTACAACCGAACCTTCAAAACAACTCAATTACGTTTCAGGAATATGCTCTACTTCCGTAATATAGGTTCCCAAGCGAAAGATAGGGAGTTTTGTGTTCTAGTGAATATAAAGATGTCGTACTTTGAATTGGTTAGAGAAGGATTGCTTAAGGAAGTTAAGGAGACGGATATGAGGGTGTTTTCCGAATCGAACTTGACATATAAAAAGATGAGTAATTTATTTTTCAGAGAGTAAAAACGTTGTTCGACTATTATTATTTTTGTAAAAATTATGACGGAAAACATGCCTCGAAAAAGTAGATCATTTTATTGTAAATTTAAGAAACGTTTAGCATGAAAAAACGAGCAGAATTTTTGTCCAAGTATAGATTTGTAAAAATACTTAAATTGTGTGACGGAAACTATATTTCAAGTTTTATGGTCATTAAAAAAATATTAGAAAGATCCCTTACGGAAAAAGAGAGTCAATGTTGGAATTTTAAAAAAATTAAATGTTCATGAGTAATTCTTCTCAAGTATGAATTATTTATAAATCACTTAAACGTGTAGAATATGGAGTAGAAACGATTTTCCATCAAACTTTAAAATGTTCATAGTACTCATCTCAATGTATTAATTTATTTACTAATGAATCAATTTGGCAAAGTGGGATTTTAATTTTATTAAAATTATTTCTCGGCTCCCGTCGTTGAGGTAAATACAACACGGTCCAAGTAAGACGAGCAGCCAACAAAGAGAACCTCCAAAACTGAAGAGACTCTCGACAACAGCTCAAGATAATAACAAGAAGTCTCCCCCAAAGAGAGGGAAAAACTCTTACTTGACGTCTAAGATTACATCCCCTGTAAGATCAGAATAAACACGGCCCACCCCGCATCACCAGACAGAAGTATAATAACAGGGAATTCGAGACTTGCTCCTATCTTCAAAACTCCAGGAAAAAACGTCTACATGAAGTAGGTAGGATAAGAAAGGACGTTGCCAGATCACTGGCTGTGAAGATTCGGCAACGTTGCGTGTGTATAAAATGACCGTATTTGTGCATTACGTCATATTTAATTAACTACGGTTCTGATCGATGAATGAATATGATATATAGATCCACAATATTCGAAATTGTATTTTAACTTATTTTTTATCATTCGTTAATTATTTATTTAACGTCTATCTATCCTATTCAGTTACAAAAACTGCTTTACAACAAAAAAGGACAATACTAATGACTGATTATACATTTACATAAATGCACTGAAAACAATAAACATAAATTCAACCAATTGCGAAATAATAATATTACAATATATAATATGGTCTGAGGTGAATCAGACCAGAAAAAACAATATAACCATTAAGTAATAATAATATTTACAGCAAGTTCTGGTACTCATAAAAAGGAAAACGACGTAATGATTACCAATTATTTATGACACAATTGAATTAAGATAATTGAATATCAAAAGTTGTAGTCATGCGTAAACAACCTCACGAAATTCAATTTTCTAATTGCGGTCAATAAGACATAACATATTATAGCCGCGATATTTACTGTAGGCCTACTTGGCGATCGTACATGAGTTACTCAACTTGGATCGTAATTTATCAATAATACTGCTGCACAATTCACCATAAAATTGATTTCATGCATTGAAACTATTATGCATTTTTTTTTTTAAATTTCTGAATTTTTTTTACGTTTTATTTTAGCCAATCAGAAACAATTAAAGCTACCATAAAATGTTTTGTGTGTTATTATGCAATTCCGGTTCTATTGTTCTCATTTGTAAATCAGTTTTTATACCTGAATAAGTTGATAAGATATAAGCCAACAACTTACAATCTCACCCGTGAAGATTAGCTCTCTACCTCCGTCATCCCCTCACCCCTAGTAAGGGGATAACCACATCCAGACTTGGCTTAGCGTAATACTACCCCTAGGGATGACAAGGCTTAGCCCAGAGTGATCGAGCGTACCCTAAAAGTCCGCTAAATATTTGATTGCATCTCTAACGT
This sequence comes from Sweltsa coloradensis, assembly GCA_024449915.1. NCBI lineage: Eukaryota > Metazoa > Arthropoda > Insecta > Plecoptera > Chloroperlidae > Sweltsa > Sweltsa coloradensis. Next base: position 721,540 of record JAMZAV010000506.1, read on the forward strand.
TTTAACGGATTTAGCGACAGATTGTGAGAAAAATCAACTGATTTGTGGCATTTAGCTTTCTGGAATCGAAGAGGCTTTTAGTTTTAACACGAGTTAAATATTGAAGAAGTGTTGACTTGGGATAAAGACGCGCCAAATAAGGGCTGCGAAAACGAGAGATGAGTTAAGTTAAGTGCACTTTCACCTGGAGAAAACGATTAATATTTAAGTTGAAAATCACAAATGTGTTTAGGAAATTCACAGAAATGTTTTTTTTTGTCTTTTTACAAAATGTTATCTTCTTTTTAAATCCACGCTTTACATGACTACACACCAAGGGTGATGCAAGAAACTTGATGAACTAATAATAATATAATCTATATACTATAACCACGGCCGTAACACAATTAGCAAAACACAGCATATTATCATAATAATGTCTACACAGTTTTTAAAGTTTAATTAATTAAATTACAAAAAAACAACCAATCAAAACCAGAGAATTTAATAATTTGTCTTTATCTATCATCTCTTACAAAATGAGAATTTTCGACCAAGGGATGTTCCCTATATACTAATTGAACGACGGATGCAACTTTCGACATTATTTCATACGATTTTTTTTCATCAAAAGTATTAAAGCATTTCAGGTCAAAAATTACATAATTTTATAACTGTGTAGACGTTTTAGCCAAGATAAAAAATACTAAAACGCCACAGTGCTAATACTAATACTTCACCCCCAACTCGAAGACTGACATTTTCTTCGTCGCGTTTAACCACAGATTCCCCTGTGAACCTAACCCCTACTCAACTATTTAACAGCTGATTTATTTATTTGAGTGACAAGCGTCAACCCCATCCAGCCCTAATGTATGTAGGTAAATATAACGAAGCCACGAAGCTTTCCTCTCAGCCAATTCTTAAGTAAACAGCAGGGTTTTATACTCCTGATGAGCTTGCTACTTACCCCGTTCATTAGGGGGATGATATAAACCATGTGATGTAAGAAGATAAGGTACTTAACAATCTTTCGTAAGACAACCAATGGCTAAGGTTAATTTGCACCTCTTTAAGTGGAAGAAGAGTAAACAATTTTTGACAAGTGACCAACCATTGTTGGGTGATCACTTGCATCAACGAACAAAATAAAATACATATCAAACATTAATTAATTACTGTTGTTTTATAAATTATTTTGTAAATTAGTGGCCAAAGAAGAAAGAAAGCACCCAAAAACAGATCGAATTTCACATCCCAATAAATTTACTGGATTTGGTTTTCATACACATATTTTGCACCAAATCTTGCAACGACATAGAAAATTGTTCAGCTTACAAGAATAACGGATAAATTAATGTACTGGTATTTTTTAACTGTAAGTATTGTACAGTGTAGTAAAAAAAGTTTAAAAAGTTGTTGAAGTTTACAACGGACAAGGGACGATTATAAAACAATTGATACTTTTATTAACATGGTGAGCAACGTCTATTAAATAATTCTCGTCAAGCAGTGGCGTGTCAAAAGTGACAACAAAAACGTCACTCAACCCTAATATTACATTCAAATTTGATTAAATAATGAGCTGTTTTCTACACTCAAAAGCCCAACGTTGACAGACATGTGTTAGAGAAAGTCCCGCCCTTCCAGACACAGCAAACACCAAAACGCATGTATTTGAGTAAATAATGCACTTCCAAGTTAGTGTCTGACCCTTGTAAGTGGCTGTCCTTACAATCTCCCAAGCTGGCGCCACTAAAAACTCGTCCCAAAGACTTTCAAAACGTCCATCTCGAAGATAAACCTCTCGGGAGTGCTATCCGGACAGTTATCTTCACAACAAGATCATTAGAGAGAGGGGAGCTTGTTTGTTTGTTGGTTGGTAACACCATTAGGAATGCTCGCGCGGTGTGAACGAATACACTAAAAACAAGGTGGACATAATCAGATGCTGCCAACCGTGGAGTTGTACCGAATCTCGGAGAGAAAAGTATCACTTTAAACTTGTAGATTGTTATTATTATTATTTTTTATTTTCATTATTATTTCTTTCTTTCTTTCTTTCTTTCTTTCTTTCTTTCTTTCTTTCTTTCTTTCTTTTTTTAATTTTATTGTTTATCCTTGTTGTTATTACATTTTTTAACAACAAGAAAAGGCGTCGACGCTAGCAAATATTTTGGTAAAACACTTGATATCTTTGTAGAAATCTCGTGCCGCGAAGAGCCTTGCTAAAGCACGTGAAACTAACACGGCACTTGTAGTTGGTTCTCCCATAAGTACTCCTTACACATGGAAGGGAAATGACTTACTGGGCAGTCTTTGAGGGCGGGCGGCAGGTCGAAAGAAAAAGCACGTCGGCCGAGCACTCTTTTGGCCGGGGGGGGTTGGAGGTTCATAACCAAAATCAAAATTAAAAAAATATATATATTGGTGTACATTTTCTGTCATGAATTATCCATATTTTGATCCGGATAGATCAAAAGGCTCTGTAAGTGCCATACTTTGGCATTATATGAAAAGGTATTTGTGTGAAGATTAGTTTTTCTCAGTTTACCGGTAGTGTTTCCTTACAAGTATGTCTGAATTTTTTATCCGGAGACCCAATAGAACGAAACTCGCCGTATCGATTTTAAATGAGGTAATTTCACCATCTACATGAGAACAGAGGCTTATTGTTTGTGTCTATTACGTCTAATAGTTATCGAATCAATCATGTTATGAGAAACAAGAATAACGTATCTCTCCTTGTCACTTCCCTTATTAAACGAAGAGCTAAAATACCAAATATTTATTTATTATATAATATTATATAATATATATATATATATTTATTTTTTTACTTAAAATAAATATTTGTTAACTAACAGTGAAAAAGTTCAATGATTTATTTTTTAACGTTACTACATGTTATATAGTTTCATTTTTTATAACCAATTGTGTTCTCATTTGCGTTGAATAATTCTGATCTACTTAGTTCAACTGAGAAAATATTCATTACTTCATCGTGCCTTTATTCATAATGAACCGTTGAATTCGAGAAAAGTACAAAATATGTGTTTATATATTTCGAAAGAACATCCACCAAATTACGTGGATAAACTAAAAAACGGTCACCACCTCCAAAACTGTCCAAATCAATTGCACCCCACATAGAATTCTCTTCTTTCTTCGCATCACCCAACTTGTATTTGTGGCAATCCCTGACACTTGTTGAGCAGTTGGAAGAGGGGGAGGGGGGGATCATCTGTCCGCCCTCTTGACAATTAACTACGCCATGTATACGCCCCCCGTAATTCCCCGGCGTCCGGCTGCATGGTACATCAACACTCAGAAATCACTTACAACCGTACAAGACTGAAATCTCTGCATGAGTTACTAGGCAAGATTAAAATGGCTATTCTCGAATTTATGTCAGGAAGTTTTCTTGTTTATCAATACTTTTGATTTTTTTTTAAGTAGCCCAAATTATAAAAGTATGCAAAAAGATGTGCAATGTGCAAAAATGTTATTTTATTTTCAAGTTGATTGTGTATGTATAATATAATTTGAAAAAAGAATAAAATTCTATAAGCGTAATAGACAAATGAGATAAATAATGAAAAATAAATCGAATATTTATCAAAATAAAATAAAGGAGAAAGAAAAAAATAAATAAATAGCGAAAATAAAATAAACGTATTTCTGTCTATCTGTCTGTCTGTCGGTAATGGACAGTCATCAACCTAAGTCATCTTCGCTTCAGAGACTTTGAACATCGTTTTATACGTTTTCTCCTAATAACCACTACGGTTTCGGAATAATTACCATTTTTATTTCCCCAGCAAACCTTGAACAAAAAACAAAACCGTTTCAAAGTAAAATTAATATGTAGTACTTTTACTGATTGTGTTCAAATTCAGTCCATATTTTTCGTGTACAAAATTAATTTATTCTTTAAATTTAGTAAATAATAATTTTAATTTCATGGAATGCGTACATCCGGAAAGCGTCAAGAAACTGTTAAAAATGCAATCTAGAAATACGTAAGCATTTATAAAATGCTTCATAATCGGCATTTAATTGCTACACAATCCATCATGTAGGTACCCAAGCGTGGACTAGCTCGATTATTCCTGACTTTCAAGAATTTATTTCAATACGTATACTTTTTAAATATAAATGGATTCTTTGTTGCATAATGATATTATTTAAAATTGAATATTACCATTGTAAGAAATGTTTTGTTGAATGCGTTTATATTTTATTTTGCTCCCGTGGTGAAAGGCCATCCGTCATTGTCAATGTACTGTAGAATGCGTTTTACTTGTGGTCACTGTATTGTTGATTTTATGTATTAGATTTCATTTTTTTTGTTTTTATTATATATTTTTATTTGTTTATTTATTTTAACGTCTATCCTATTCAGTTAAAAAACTGGTTTACAAAGAAGGACAACTAAATAAATCTACTTACATAGATGCAGATGTTCATTGCACCAGTACCCCAGTATGTATATAGTGAAAACAGCAAATTGATAAAATAAACTGTTAATGTACTACTAAACAACGATTACCAGGTAAATATTTATAGACATAACATAAATAATAGATAAGTAAGTGCATGGATATTAGAATGGATGGATGGATGGATGGATGGATGGATGGATGGATGGATGGATGGATGGATGGATGGATGGATGGATGGATGGATGGATGGATGGATGGATGGATGGATGGATGGAGCACGGATCTAACACAAAATCTATTTTCAAATCTCCTCTTATTAAGAATTAAATAATTAAATTTACAACACAAGTGATAAGAATAGTATATGAGGTAGTCTTAAAAGCCTGATGAATCACTACTAACTTCAGACGTAGAATATAATGTTTATTGTTTTGAAATACGATTGTCAAAACCTGCTTTAAAAAAGGGGGGGGGGGGAGAATTTAAGCGTTAACGACTCATCTCGTTATTTCTCGTGATTCTCGAGAGCAGATACCACTCTCCGATACCCTAACGACAATGAGACAGACAGACAGACACTCTGCGATCGTCTTTTGTCTCTTGATGACGTCATTGTGACGTACCGAACCGAGCCGAGGCTGCGTCTTTTCCTTGCGTCGCATATATAAGAATGCAAAGTGTCGACAAGGCGGAACAATTTAATGACGATCGTGTTTTTCGATTGTTTAGGGGTGAAATTTCATAAGGGAGTGTTTTCATTTTTTTTGCTCTTCTTTTTCAACTATCGTAAAGCAATAGGGTGTGTTATTTATAATGGTGGTGTCGGTGATGTATACGGTTCACTAGCACCATTCAGAAGAGTCAAGGCGTGGGATGATTCCGTGCTTGATTATTTTACGCGTGAATTACGTCATAATTGTACACCCCTTCATTATAAAGGGAAAGACGCAATCGCTCCTGTCTGTAAAACAAAACATAAACACAAATCATTTACGACGAGTTATTCTAAACTCCAATTGGCAAAACAACCAAAAAAATACACCCCTAGACCCCGAAGACAATGCTCAATATCAAACAGCAGCCACAGTTTCCCTAATTTGAATTGCGGTTCTACCGTTCTATCTATCATTCCACCATTTGCCCGCACCAGTACTACGGGGCTGCAAGAATTTCATAGAGGAAGTTAGGGGGGACGGATGCATGTACATTTTTAAGTCTGGGTAAAAACTGTATTCCTGTACAATATCTAGAGAAGTTAATTTCTAAGGATTCAGAAAATAAGAAACAAACAAAAATTTCTGCTTTAGCTTACTGGGTACTGGTTTGGGCTAGCAAGATGGTTATAGGGAGATAATTAAGAAAGGTAAATTATTTGAGGCCTATAGGAATCAGTAGTTTATTTATAAAGTCAAGCAAGCAGAACTGTCCGAAACGTTGGTGAGTACTCACATTATATCCATTAAAACCTAAAAAAATATCGTTTAGGTCTTATATGAGCCAGACGGGACCAAAAGTGTGAAAGCGAAAAGCAGGAATCAATTTGTAATTTCAAACGCAGAATGACGAGTTTTCATCTCTAACGTTAGAGAACGTTTGATCAAAGTGGCGGTGGAACACGTCGAGCTTATCGGCTCTAGAAGGCGGTGGGTCTAGTTTGAATTTCTGAGGTGCCAAAGTGGATTTATATTATAGAACGACGCAACAAAACTCCTTGCTGTCGTTGCTTCAAAAGAAATTATTTCGTTTTCCACGGGGGTGGGAGAATCGAAATTCAATTTGGTTTTCGGTGGGTGGATTGGTGTGTGTGGGTATAGGCCACGTTGTGTACTTCACTTGGAACTGAAAGCTACATTTACTTTTATTTATTTTTTGTTGAGAACATTTAAGAAAAAATACGAAAGGAATAAGAAATTTCTACGTAAGAAAATTGTGTAAGAACTTTAGTATATTTGAACAAGGAAAACATTTGATAACATTTTCTTTCGAAACCATCCTTAATGCACTAACTTGGTAGTTAGTTAGACTCATTACTAATAAGCACGCTGACAAAAGCTTCAATCAGGATAGTCGATATGGACGGAATTTATTGTGGCCATTTCGTTTACGACTCAAAATTATTATCTGAGAATAATTTTAAATGTTTATGCTCCAACAATAAAAAATATAATTTGTAAATAAATCTTGAGTAAGACTAAATGTACTATTCTTGGGTAAGATTCTAATCAAATTGTAGGAATTATAATGATTAGGAGGGCCTGGGATGTCGAGTAACGTCTGACAGTCATTGCAAAGCGAGGATTCGAAGCAAGGACCATTTCATAGCATAAGCTGAAATACTAGTCATAATATCCACAATTACTTATTTCTAAAACCTAACAAGAATTCAATAATTAACTATTTTACATTGAAATTTTATCACATTTGTCTTTGTGTGCATAAGTGTAAAATCTTATGTAAAAATTGGAATATATTGAAGAAATTAACATAAATATTGTTAAATTGATTTACAGAATTTGTGGACAATTTGGAGGTGATTGAAGCGTCACATTTGCGATGTAGGGGTAGGCATTGGAGGATTAAAGAAATGTATTTGCATCAAAAATTAAATTAAAATTCGAGCAAGTGCCAATAATGGACATTTTCCTAATTAAATCAAATTGCACGTAAGCCTAAACAAGGTTTCACAAAGCCAACACAATTGTTACCTATGATAAAACGATTCTTAAAACTCTGATCATTCTATAGTCAATAGATTGTACCAATATCAAAACTCAACAACGCCACTCCACTACACATGTCCACACAGGCATAGGCCTACATAATTCAGCACTACATTTCGGCGTATGTCAAATTGAAGGGTAACCCACCCCCTACCCAACCCCGAAGCAAATATATAATAATCTCGACAGCCCCCCCCCCCCCCCTCCCACGTTGAAAAGAGGAACACACTCTCATTAACTAGTCCCTTTGAGTATCACCCACCCTTACCGAATACATTTCAAAGTTTAAAAACTTGCGCATATCAGAAATAATGTAGCCTAGATTAGAAGCGAACGGGCTGGGGCGAGAAGCGAATTCAAGAGTTTTAATACTAACAACGCCCCTTGCACAAGGAGTTAAATATTTAATAATACCGAGTACCGACAAAGGTAGATGAGATGGTTTAGTAATGAATCGGAAAGATAGAAATATGGAAAAATGGTTTGGGGCTAAAACTATGAATAGGGTGGATTCATTGGTGAAAAATATGAGAGATTTACTGCGATAATATATTCGAAAAGAGATGTTGTTACATGTTTGAATAGGTAATTTTGTTTTCGTAAATAATTTGGCAGAGATTGCAATAATTGGAATTCAAAAAAAATACAAAGTAGTGTATCCGAAATCTCACTTTTCTACATACTCGAAAAAAAATGATGAGCTGACGTGAAGACATATTTTATTTTACAATGATTAACTAATCAAGTATTACATAAAACAAACATAAAAAACTCCATCTAAAACCTTCAGCAAACAAACCTTAAAACATAACTTCTTTTAAATTCGTCAATACCTAATTAATATTGTTTATTTTTATGGGGAAAACGTTATAGTAGAGCTTTTCAGTTTATATATAATGTTATAAGCAACTTTAAAAAGTTGTTGAGGTTTTAATATTATGTAAAATCCATCTGAAATTACAACATTTATGGTTCGTTAATAATAATATATCTTAAAACGTTATTTGTTTACATAAATTAAGCAAAGACAATTGGCTATACATACCGTATTATGATTTTATTGAACTAAAACGGGTTACTTCAATAAAATGTCAGTAATTAGGTGATTTCTTCCACAAACTCAACACATTCTATTCATGTTTGTACCAAAGCGTGAGTTCATTCATCAACATAGATCGATAATCACAACTTTCAACACAAGAAAACGTCACAAACGCCCATGCAGTATTGAAAATATAGTTTATGGTTCGAGCTTTATAAAATGTAAACGAGACAAGTGTTGAAGGCTACGGGATTGGCGCTTACTCTACCGCGCCTTGCTACCCACCGCCAGCTCGTTACGTATTCCGTTTGTATTATATAGTAGCCAGTGGATGAACTGCGCGCATGAAATTCTCAGCATTATCAATTATAGATCAAGTTATAACGTATACGCAAGATAGCTTCCATAAATAAATAGCACTGGCTCGTATAGAGAAAGAAGAGAATTCTCATCTTTATAAATAATTACTGTTTGACCGGGGAGTAAGGGGGACGTCGAAGCGCAATAAGCAACAACGACTTTGTAACAATTAACATTGCACATTTTGTTCTCTTTATAATTACATCTGTATGTTGCTTTATAGTATTGTGTTAGGTTTGAAGTAATTCAACGCCACATGCGATATAAGATGAGGAAGGCGTGCTTATTCTACAAGTTTTCAATTTATTTTGCTAATTTCAATCACTAATGTGTAACACTTTATATAATTAAGTTATAATTGAAACTTTAAAGGACCTTATCATATCATTTTGTCCGTAAATTGATTCTAGAAAACAAATGAAAACTAAGCTCAATTTTCTATAGTATCTATCTGTCTAAAAGATAAAACAAATACCCAAATAGATCTGTGAGTTGTGAGTATGACTGAGATACGTCCATTTATTCACTTTTAGCAAATAACGCAGTTATATTCAAATGTAGAGATTTATTGATGCAGGGATGGGAATTCGCGCCGAACATCAAATGGGTCATCCCTTATAACGAGGGATTTGGGTAGGTATCTTGGTTAATTAGGCCTATTAACAATTATTATTCAAACAATTCACACTTGTGTGCTCTGCAACTTTCAATTTTCGGGAAAAAAACAAAACATTAATACACTTCTAGTCAACTTTGTACATTTATATTGAACATTTAGTTTTATTTTATTTGTTGTGGTGTACCCGTCAAATGAAGCGACAGGTTGTCGAACTGAAAAATACTGGATTATTGTGAAAACGTAACGTGTTACAATTTAAAAAAATTGAATTACGTACGCTTTTAATTCTGCAATGAGCAATTTTTTTGTGTGAGTATGACTTCAATTGAAGGTACTTAGTAATGGTTTTCTATCTTTCACGATTTTGACGAGTGGTGAATTATTTTTTATCATTTTATGGTTCCGTAAAAAATTACGATGATAAAACAGTGTGAATTTATTTTTTAGATCTGGTTGTACTTTAGCTTCTGTCGTCTACATGCAACTTGGCAACCCTGGTTTGTGGTGAGGAGAGAGAGAGAGAGAGAGAGAGAGAGAGAGAGAGAGAGAGAGAGAGAGAGAGAGAGATTGTTGTAGTGTTGAATATTACTTCATTAGAAGGAATTAAAATAAAGTTTTCTATCTTTCACGATTTTGACGAGTTGTGAATTATTTTCAGGGTTCAATTCAAAATTACGATGATAAAAGCATAAGTTTATTTTTTAGATTTGGTTGTACTTTAGCTTCTGTCGTCTACATGCAACTTGGCAACCCTGGTTTGTGGTGAGGAGAGAGAGAGAGAGAGAGAGAGAGAGAGAGAGAGAGAAGAGTCAGGAGCATATTGTACACGTTGTGTGTACGGCGTATACCTACAAGTCACGGCATATAATCTACGCTGGTTCCAAGTCAAGGTATAAAACATCCAGTCGTGTTTGCTGACACTACTACCAAAACCGGGACCACGCCATCACACACACACACACACACGCATGCACACATACGAAAGCTAATATTTACTGACCGATTTATCGAGTTACGAAACGAATGCATACAGAACACACTATGGTTTCTTAGTGATGTGTGTACAGTATTTGTATGTGTGTATTTTACTACTTCCTCTTACTTTATATAGGATTACATATTTTAGCCTATCGGCTGATAACAGTATTACTATCACAAAATCCAAACATACATTTTTTCGTTTTTGTTTTCATTGTTGCATTTTAAATAATTATTGTTTAACAAAATGTGTTTAGTAATATAGTACTTACTTCTGGAGCAAAACTAATGGAAGTAGCAAAGGGGATGCAAGGATGTTTTGAAAAGTTATGCCCCAACATTAATCTTGTCTTTACTTGAGCAAACAAACAATAATTCCTGAACGAGATTTGATCGTCTCGCTTAGTGCAAACTGTAAGAGGTATCTTTCAGTCAGGATTGCCGGTGAAAGGGATTCGAACCCGTGACCTTCCGAATTGAGTCTCACTCGTTATGAATGCGCTAACTCAGTCGCTGATGGTACAATCTTTAAAAAGGGTAAATATGTTGTTGCTATGTGAGGCTATATATTATGTTATGTTTATACTATTAATCATTATGCATAAAACATTATTTATGTAATAGGTGATAGGGATCGCCAAAGTTTGTCTCGATCAGAAAAAGATCCTGATATTATATGGTAACCCAGCATTTTGCAGAGAATAATGTTCTCAGAAAGTTATTATATTTAAATTTAAGAAATATATAATATTAATATTTTAATGTAGGATGTGGTATTTGCGTCAGTTGTGATCACAAATAACTGAAATAAGCTTAAAAAACTTTTAGCCACGACAACATTTTAAAAAACTTCCCAACTTTCCGGAAACAACATTTCAAAGTTGAAACTTGGTAAACTGTGAAATAATGTTTCCTTTGACGGGTTCAATGGTAGACTTCCCGGCCTCGACAGGATGAGGGGAAGGGGGGGGGGAAATAATATAAAAAGAACGCGACAGAACAACTTTCAATTATTAATAAGTTTATTGGAGTTGGAGACACATGTTCTATTTTACCCCCGGGTTAAACGCCCAACTGCGGAAGTCGAATTAAAAGGGTGGTAAGAAAGTTATCACCATGACACGAGCATTCACATAAATAACAAATTAGGGGTATTTAGGGTTAGGCTAATTGAAGGGAATACTTTTGTTTAAACAGGGTTGTGTACAAGATGATTATTAGAGGTCAAATGACTTAAATGATGGTCTAATTTTTTAACCCTCCAAACTCATTTAACACGATAGTCTCGAACTTCAAACATACAATTATATTTGATAAGAGACAAATTGATAGTAAGTAAACTTTTTCAACGGTGTCTACATTACAGGAAGTTACATACTTGACGATGTGTAATAATTATGGCGAATTGAGAAATCTGTGGAACACGCAACATTACTCCACTTTATTAAACAACAACAAAAATTGTTCTTTAAAAGAAGAGAGATTGAGCACAAGAATAAAATGCAAAACTGATTCGCGAGGTCTTGGGTTCGATACCCGCGCCACCGGCAACCCTAACTGATAGTTTGTTCCAAGGTTTTCCTAAGACGTGAATGATAATGCACGGAATTGAGTCCTCTGAAAGTGAAACAGCCCTTACACATTACATTCACAATAATTGTCGACCATCTCCAAACTCCTAGTTAGACCCCTGAACATGGGCATAAAATTGTACCCTGGGCAAGTTTCCCACAAGAAATTTAATAATTGCATATCTAAACATTTTGCTGACTGTAATTCGAAATAGGATTTTTTTAAAATTGAACAAATTATTTTTCAAGAAACCATAAAAAATTAACAACAAACACGATATCATTGATTTAAAAAAATCTATAGAACACTGTCATGAGCAATAGACAGATTGTAATAACTGCCCTATATATATATAATGTTAATTGTACGTTAGTGTTGTATCTATACTGCCCACATTATAAACCAGTGAGCTAGATTCTCGAAGGGTGATAAGTAATCTGCTCCAATAAACTGTCTACCACTGTCATATGGTATTTACAATGCGCTCTATTTGTAATTACGGGCGAGGCATAATACTATTACACGAAACTGTATCGTGTATGGGATCGAACCCACGCCCCTTCGGCTTCAAGACTAGATATTATTAACATGGCAATATACAAGACCTTAGCAAGCGCCCTTCCATTATGTCATACAGAATAGATTTAAATTACAGTTTTGATGACTGCAGTTGAGAAAAATAAAAAATGTACTGTAAAAATTACCTCTCAATTGCCAATGGGCACAAATAAGAAATACGGGATTTTACAACATTGTAGATGAGAAAAATTTAATTTAATAAATTATCAAATAAGTTATCTTTATACCACATCAGATGGATGGTACCTCAAAACTTAATTGAACCATACGACCAATTTTAAATATGAATTGTAAAAAAATGACTTGAATTTAAATTTTAGTACAAACAGGTTTTTAAACTTTAGTACAAAAAGTTTTGTTTGAAAAAATATATTAAGTGTTAATTTACTACGGAGACCTGTTACCTTTATAAATTTTAATAGGAACGGAAGATGTTTGGTAAAGCACGAACAAAAATATAATATTATTATAAACTTTTTGGTATAGCTAACTAGTAATTTCAGCTTATAAAATGGTTGAGTAATAAAAAATATAGAGATTTATCCGGCGGATTTGTAAGGTATCTCATATGATTAGCAGCATGGATGAACGCTACAAAGAAAATAACCGCACATAACTTACTCGATAAAACACTTTCCTACAATCTTCCTCCTAGATGCAAGTACACAACAAGTGGGCGGGAGCATCTTTATCCGCTGACAATATTGACAACAGTGACAATCATATGTTACCCGCTTGGTACTTCATACCTTGTCGCCAGGTAGCGAATAAATACTCACCATGTTTGATAATGGGACGATAATTTTCTAAGGAATGCCGTGAAGAAATTTTTAAATCTTTGCAACACAGTACACGGCTGTAAGTTGAGTTAGGTGTGTTGTGTGAATTAGTCACGTGAGGTTTTTAAAAATGTAAAATAACAGTTGAAAATAGGAAATATTGGTATTATGCAGAAAATATTAACATTGGAAGTGGCTCATTGATGACGTGCGCGCAACTGAGCTCAGAAACTGTTATGGTTAATTAACTCCCACACCAATAATTTTCTCTTCTTGTGTTCTGTTTCACATCAATATTTTTTTAATCGATTCGTATATTTGCTATAATTCAAGTGTAATGTTTAATTTCTGGACCTGTTTCCATCTGTAATAGAATTGTAAAAAATCAAGAATAGACAATAACCACAAAAATTAAACGCGATCCGAAATAATCCGAAAGGATCCGCAGGAAACTGATTTCGGGGGTCATAAGTGCAACACCGCCTAAACATTTCGGACTAAAGGCATTTTACCAGGTTTTCTCCAGTAGAATGTTCTTCAACACAGCCCTTGGACATTCCCTCATAGCATGCTCATCACACATTATTATCTAGTTAGAGAAGATTTTGTAATTTTTGTAAATTGCGATGGTCCATTCGTATTTTCAGGAACAGCTTTTTTCTTTTATTGCACTGCTTTTATTTGTTTTGCACATTTTCCCCCAATTTATATGAAATTAATTGTTAAATTTAATTATTCGGTATCTTGAGGGTACAGCTTTAGTTGCGGGTATAAAATAGAAGATTACTTATAATAAATATGGCGAGGTATAAAATTGTCCAAAGCAGGTTTAATAAGAAAGAATGAAATTCTGAAAACATTTCTTAGTTGATATCAATGTGAGATAAGTTTATAAACAACAGCAGTAAACTACACAAAGTAAGGATGGTGACTTCACCAAGTGATAAATACGACGTCCGATGACTGAGTACATACATGACTGAGTTACATGACTGAGTACTTCGGAATCCGGGTTCAAACCCAGATCGGGTCACTTGGATTTATCATCAACCTCTCCCATTAATAATCCCACAACCAACAAGGTTGATAAAGAAGAAATACATTTGTCAGTCCCATTCACTCCCAAACGAAAATAAAATATGAATAATGATCCTTCTAGCTTTTAATTAAACATACAGTTATTTTCCACACGTTGTCGTATGGGTAGTGTTGGCAAGGGGACAACTATGTCGCTGAATTCAGTAAGATCGGAATAGTTAAGATGCCTCGTGGTTTCTTAGCTTCCTTGCTGTGCACGGCATACAAGGCAGAGATGAGAAAGATACAGGAGGGTACTAAATCTATTGAGACATGCATGAATATGAAAGGCGACAAATGCAGTTATTGAAATGATAATTCGCGGTGAATATATTCAAACTGACGTCAGAAATGTGAGGGTATAATTTTTTATTTTATAAAATTCCTTTCGAAAGGTTTCGAACATTGTTCCGAGTTTATACTAGTATGTTTATGAAAAGTAGGGATGGGGGATTCCCCCCACATTTCCTGTGCCCCCACCCACTTCCGAATGTCAGACATCCAGTCACGCCGTACATTACCAAGATAACAACAATTTAAAAAGTAGTTTTACTCTAGAATACTAATTAGGGTGTACACGTGGAAGCAAAAAACACTCACATTCACCCCTACTCGATAAAGAGTTCCTTGTAAACCGTTCTTACTTTAGACGATTAAATATATTCTTTGCCAATTAACCTGTTCATTGGAATTGTCCACTGTAATGGACATCAACTTTGAAAATTTATATCCGGATAAAAGATAGTTTTTTTTTAAAATTTGATCCCATTTTTTTTATTTTTTTCCCCATCCCGATTGGACAAAAAGTGCATTTTTAGAGAAAATTTTAAAAACACATCTGCAAAAATGGGGAAAATAGGGAAAAACAATTTGTCCCTGTTGTAGTATTGCTACTATTTGAGATACAAAAATTGTAAAATATGCAAAACAAATTCAGAAAAAATATCTTGTTTTAGGAATGTACATCAAATTTACATCTTTACCTAAAATGAAGCTTTAATTCAAAATCCAAAATTTCCCAAAATTCCTTAAAAAACACTTCTTTTTTTAAACACTAACAATCTTAGAAAAAAATTAGTATTATGAAATTATTGCTTAAAATAACTTAATTTTGACCAATTTTATTCTCCACTAAATGGATTTTAAGTACGTGATCAAGATTTTGTTTAATTGGATCAATGTTTCATCATTTGCTAAAAATTTACTTGTGTAAATGAGTTACATTTTAGAATAATATAAACATAACTACTTTTTAAGATACAGAGCACAATTAAACTTGGCACTGTACATTTTTAAGAAAAATTACGCAAAGAAAAACAAACAAGACGATTTGTCACAATACTACATCATCCAACACAGAGATTTTCCGAATGAGAAATTATCTAATGGATATTGATGCGTAAAACTAAAAATATCACACGAAGATTCAGTGTCATTGTCCTCATATTTATGTTGAAGAAGAACATATAAAAGTGCAAAGTAGAAAATAGAAACAAGCTCAAGTGAAGTAGAAACTTACGAGTGGGTGTTGTGAAGCTATACATACTTCACATCGACTCGTTTGTACGTACGTCTTTTGGTATCCAGCCAGACGAATAAGAACGAATGGCAAAGCACGTGTAACTCCATTGATAGTAAGTGCTTTTGCTTTATTGTGTGAGAATGATGTGAGCAGGAATGAGAAGAGGGAGCAAAGATGCGCACATTTCTAGCTGCATGTAAGAGGACTGTACGTCATTGACCAGAGTTGCACGATGAGCGAGGAAGTGTTTATAAGTTGTTTTTTTCATTTAAATCGAGCGATTTAAATAAAAAAATCTAGTGATTTAAATCAAATGCACTTTTTCTTCAATTTGATCAACAAATACAATTGAATTCTAACTGATTTAGGCAAAATTTTGAATAAGATTTTCTGAAACGCTTGTGAAAGATTTGATCCGCTCACCAACTTGACAAGTTTTGAATCACTGATAATGTTGATTTAAATCAATAACAATCTGATTTAAATCGAGAAAAAAAAAGAAAAAATCTAATTAAAATCAAATAAATCATGACTTCCTGTTATTTGTTAATAAAAATCGAAATAATCACACACCCTGGCTTATATACGTTCCTAGGACGAAGATACTTATGTTTTGGTCAAAATTAGAAAAGCATATTTTCGTGAGACAACATATTCTTATGGATGGCAGCAAAAGGGTACAAATAAGTTTTACCCACTGTGACCCTTTACAGCTTACTAACTATAGGTAATGAGGGTGTCGGGAGTAATTATGAAGGGAATGCATGTGCTGTTTAAGAAGACTCAATCCCAGCATTCACCTGATAAAAATTTACGAGTAAACTTTCCGTCAGGATAGACACAAGGCGGGAATCGAACCAACGACCTCCCAATTATGAGTCTAACGCTTGAACTATCTCTGAGAAGAATATCCCAGAGCAAAATCTGAATCTGGACTCCCTTTCAATCTAAAATAAAGAATTACGTAAAAGACTAAATTTCCTACGAAATCAAGTACATTCCTAATGCAACAAATATGCACTCGTTCTCAACCCAATAAAACTAACTAGCAACACCTTATAAGTGCGTACATCCTACATACACAACTGCTAGATATTTAGTACAGATAAATATTTTTACACCTAGTTTGTCATGTTGTAAGCAGAGCATATGCTACCCATATGTGTTGAGGCTAACAGCCTACGTAATGATTTATAAACCAATGCAAATAGCGCGTAAACTCTTCTATAAACATGGAAGGGGCAAATTCGAAGAGATAAAGAGATATGCCGCCATCGTAATAAACTGAATGTTGATAAGAGGGGTCTTGGAAGTCTTGGTTGTTGTAACACGTGAATAGCGGAGCAAACATTTAAAATATAGACAGCATATGAAAATATTCGTTTAAAAAAATGTGTGGCAATTTTCATGGTTGTCTAAACTCAGAATCAATTAAACAGGATCGATTAAAAAATAACTCTGTATGTACGCGTATAATTGTAAACAAACCGTTTAAATAATTATTGTAAACACACGAATACATCTAATTATCTGTCAAATTAATGCAAAATTAATTACAAAATAAGGGTAAGTAGTGAGGCGGAATTAAAATTAAAATTAAGTATTAGAATTAAAAAATAACTCAGTTTGGTTTGATAGTTCAAATAACAATGCAAACTCTCCTCAGGTTGCTAACTTGTCGCGTACATTATAGTTTCAACTATTGATAACTAACTTCACACTACTACAAAATACAGCACAATAATAATAATCGGTATTTGCAAATCTCGTAGTTTTAGGTTGCATCGTATAACATCAACTGTAAACTTGATTCCAGTTTTCCTGTACTTCCCATTAATGCATTGTTACAACATTGAAATTACAATATACCGTGACCAAAAACTATTTAAAATTTCCAAACTCTTACAGCATTAAGACATTAGTGTACTTATCACCAACAATGCAAAACAAATTTCCCCGGAAAACTATATCTTTGACGGGAATGTGCCTAACGTCTGCTAGATAAGAGTAAGCTAGTCAATACCCAGTCTTTGTCAGATGCGAGGCACGAGGTTCACTTTAGACGCCATGTTTACGAGGCGCCGTGACGCCGTAGCTACTGCAGCGCGACTGACGGCGATAACCGTATCTAGGTGCTAAAGTAAAGAGTTGCCGGAGAAAACGGAGGTGTCGTATATTGCAAGGGTTTATCCGTGTGTGTCAAGGAAAGTATAAAGTTTGGATTGAAAGTAGTTTATAGAACTGATAGGTGTAGAAACGCGCAAGACAGATTCGGGAGGTCTCGGGTTCAATACCTGTCAACGGCAATCATTCCTGAGTGAAGGCTTTCTTCAGATAGTTAATTCGAATAAGGATTGAGTCCTCTTACATCCCTTGGACTGTAAATAGTAAATTCCAATTCACGGGATTGTCCCTGGACTGGTTTCCAAGGAAAAAACATATTCGGAGTGAATAGTGATAGTAAAAGTACGGTCAATTGAATACATAATAATATGATCGGCGAAACAAAAAATAATTTATAAACTCACCCAACGTTCTTCATGAAATAATAGTAATACGTTCGCATTCTTAAAACGTCTAGTTTTTCTTTCTTTGTCTTTTTTAAATATTTTATATTTTGGTCATTGATTAATTTCACTTTATATTGTGCATCTCGGCAAAAAATTGTTTCGTGTCCTAGATATCGGTGTGAAGAACACCACTCAACCTGACGTTGTTGGAAATGAGTTTTGATTATTATTATTATTATTATTATTATTATTGTGAATATCTAGTTTGAATATGGTATCAACATTATTTTTTACTTTTTGAGATAGTTCATTTTTATGTCTGCATTTATGTAATTAGTTTAATTTAGTTGTCCTTTCTAAATCGATTTTTATAACTGAATATGATAGAAGTTAAATAATTAAATGAATGAATAAATGAATAAATAAATAAATAAATAAATAAATAAACAAATAAATGAATAAATAAATAAATAAATAAATAAATAAATAAATAACTACGATTCAATTCAAAAGTTATAAGAAAGTATCACGTAACCGTATTATTCTTAATAACGAGCCTAACACTGTGATCGTTGTCTATGGTTAGTTAGTATCACTCATGATATCCAATAGGTCAGGTCAGTGCTGCTTCACAATCAACTGCGTCTTCCTGCCTAGGATCGAACAATGCTGAAGATTCCTGGTGGAAGTGTCAAGCACCCATACTAATAGCGCTCATCTGCATGCTACGAGTGAGTGGTCGTGCCCAGACATTTCGCGATTAATTATGTCCAGCACGAGGATTGTGAATTAATAGTTCGTCTTTATTTCCAGGTAATCCAATCAAATATACATTTAACGAGCTCTAGCATATTTCATCGATCAATTTTTTTAGGTAGTAAAACTTGGTATAATTACATTTTTAAATGGATGTCTTTCGTATGGATATGTTTTTTTAAGTGAATACGATCCCATTTCTAACAACGAATAATACATTTTGTGTGTGTTAAATAAAAAATAAAAAATGGTTTGCTTGCTGTAACTTTTATGTCCATTATTGTGTTTCAGTTTAGGTTGTGTAAGAATTATCCTTGTGAGTTAAGAAAATGCAGTAGTCATAATGATGAGATAAATTTTGTAAAACCTTCGACCAGATCAATGTGAAAAATTGTCTTGAATAACTAGCGCATTTCTGGCAAAAATACTACATCAATATAGGTATTCGAAACTTTGACGTTCCAAAATAATATGGTAAGATTTATACACACGGTGCATAGTTTGTGTTAGGCCTATTTATGTTCAATTCGTATGCAGCGTGTCGATTTGCTGATTTTTGATAATATTCGGAATGAACCGATTTACAAAATTCGAAATGGCCATAAGATTTTTGATAATCTCAAAAATCAAAAAACGTTTCACACGTTTCTTCGACAAGAAAGTGTAAATAAAAAAAGAAACTAGGTCAAGCTAAAATCCCATAGTGCTTCCCTAATTAGTTTGGATTGTATGCCATTGTATCTTCCACATGACTGAAAACTAAACTTTAGATGAAGGGATTAAATTCAAAGGCTGACAACTGATGACAGTGACATGTCTACAGGTGACATCCGAGACAACATCTGTCAAACCAAATCCTGACATCCATTCAATGGAAGAAAGGAAGACAATTTTCAGGAAGAACGCTTAGATTGAGAATCTTAAACATGTGAGCAAATTGGCGAAGCCCAAGAAGAATATACCATAGGGGTCAGGGTCTGCCCTTGGCCTTAGGTCCGCCCTGCATTTTCTGTCTGTACAAATAATTGAAAGATTACGCACATGATAAAACAATTTTTTAACGAACCTCCTTCTTGTGCAGATAAGACGGACGAAGGACCCCAAGTAAGCACAAAATATAAAGCAATGCTACCTAAAAATAATTTTCACTATGGTGGAGATGCCGGGCACATATAAATTCAGACGCTCCGGGAAGTTAGCTCCACCACCCTAACTCCAAGAGTTTCGAAAACAATTCTGTATTCAAAAAAATTACAATCGCTGGTCATGTTCGGTTGTTATTGATATACACGCACAGAAAAGTGTAATATATCGGAGCTTTGCTAACTAAAATGTTAAGAGTGAAATTATGTGGGTACTTTTATAGATTCGTTGAGTAGTGTGTTCTTATAAATGAATATATTATTTATTTTTAAAATATGCAAACGTCAATAATTAAATCAGTTGACAATACAATTTGGAATGTTTTTCTATCCATTTCGAATCAATGCTTCCGTCAAAACTGACTGTAACTAATGAAGTACAGAATGTTGACAGTTCTGATGTACAACAATCTAAAATTCAGATTAGACAGCTAACACTTGATTTTAATAACAAAGTAGTTTCTTCGTCTTCTTTTTTATATAAAACACTCAATCAAAAGTGGCTTTCAAGTTTGTCGCGTTGATTCTGATTCGGAAGCTGTTTTAATCCCTCCACTTACACAGGACACTGTGTAGGCAGGTGTAGTCCAGTAGCGCCGAGTTAGAGGTTGTTAATTGGAAAATACCATTAGTTCTATCTTGAAAGATATCAAACGCGACACGTTGCCTCTACGCACTCGAGCAAAGTACTACCAATTAATAGTCGCCTTCTTAATTAGGTTAATGTTATGATAAGAGGACATGGCAATGGTGATGAGGTGTAAATACGACAAGAAAGTACCCTAGGCGGTATCCGAACTCGATATCGAAACGATGAATTTCTAATTTGGCCACGTGTTTCTTCGGTTCGAAGACAAGAGAACCTTGGACCAACAAGTGGTTTTCAGATGGATTCATCTTAAGTTTTGTTTTGTATTAGCACTTAGATTATAACTAACAAAGGCAAGTCAATCGAGTTTGCAGATTGGGTTTGGGTTTGTTTAGGAAAGATTAATTAAAGTTCTGGTGGAGATATTCAAATGTGGCGATAGAGGAGCTCGTCTGGTTTCTTCTGGCCATTCAACTCAGAGGCCCAGTTAAGACATCTGAAGTTTTGAACACTCGAGGCTGCTTGAGACTGACCATCTCGGACAATTCATACCCGCGTCATCATTTTCACAATTTAACTAAAGTTCAATGTGTGTGTGTAATACTACTACTACTTTTAGGAAGCTTCGCAAACGCTTTTTCAGGCGCGTTGTTGGATGAGCATAATTTTTTAAACAAGAAAAAAGCGTAAAACTGCAATTTTCATGAGAAATAATTTTTCGATTTCGCTCAAATTTCACACGAATATATTAATTCATTAAATAAAGATTCTGTGAAAAATCATTACAGTCGGATGAAGCATGTAGGTGTTATAAGTCGAAGGAATTTTTAAAAATCGAAAAAAATCTTAAAATTGCGATTTTTATGAGAAATAATTTTTAGATTGCGCTCAAAAACGTGGCAGTTCTAAGTTCAGAGATTTCGAAGGTCTCCAGAAAATTTCATCGCAATTGGAGTATCGGTTTAGCCGGTATCGTGTTAACAGACACACAATAATAGGCCCCTACAGAAAAAAAAACATTCCGGATTTTTTTCTCCAGTGTAGTGAAATGGAATCTTCGCTTCGCTCGCTATGCTCATCCAATCACAGACATTAAATAAAATAAATTAAATATGCTTCGGACCAGCACCCCGCTGTCTACACCGAAAATGTGTTTACTATAGTGATGGACTTACCAAAGACGGCCATAAATAAAAGAGCTTCAAAGCTGATGGATGAAGTTGATCAACTTACCTGAAAATAAAGAAATATATCGTTAGTTTTATATTCACAATTTCAAAGAAATAACAATGATGACATCTAGTGCACAAGTAGTGAAAAACATGATGACAATGACAAGATTTTGAACGTTGTCTAACAAGTAGAAATTGCTGGCAAAATGTGGCTTTGCAATCCGCAAATTTCTTCATTACCTGTTAGGGTAATGAGACTTAATGAGTGCCAAATCTTGATCGCGCATACTTTGTTAAGCAGTTAGATGTTCAGCTAGATTCTGATAAGAGATCAGTTGGTATATAAATTACGGGAATGTTGCTTTATCCTGTATAAAGGATACGAAGGACTTGTTAAATTACATTTTATGTACCGTTCTGTCTCACAATTACGTAACGAAGTAAATAAAGGCGATAGCGGCCAAAACGCAAAGAAGATATTGTGGTATAAAAGAGAAATCTGGGTAAAAAGATTGGATAATTATGTTTGTATAATATTATTATAATAGGGAACTAGGCTATAAATATACTGCTTTAGATAAAATAAAATTACTTATACATACAAAGCAACTATAGGCTATCGAAAGTGTGTATAGTATTAGTATACTTCACAAATCATACTTCACACTTCATTTTTCACATCATTTCATTTTTTTCATAATCTGTAAACAATTTTACTTATTGTTAAATGTAATTTAAATAATATAGATTAATTTTAATTTTGGTTATTCTGTGTCTTAAGGCAACCGTAATGTAAAGGCAGAGCTTTGTTTAAAAAAAATAAAGTTGTGCTACTCGCGCAAATAATTAAAGCATAAACATTACAAGATTATGCACATAAATGTATTTTTCTGTAACAATGTTCTTTTTTCGTATCGTTATTTTCGCGTGCAGATTTATTCTATAAGATTGAAGTTGAACATATTCGTATCTTTGTATTTACAAAAATTGGAATTAAGTATCCCAATACACACTCATACACTGTATCATTGATTAACGTATACGATATCTCTACTATAAACTCTGTCTCTGGGTTGAATAAAACAGATTCTAATCCCCTATCCTTCTCAAAAACATCCCCCTAATGTTGTAAAAACTTTAAGCAGGGTACCCCACGCTTCTGTTTCCCTCCCGTAAAGGATTCCTCCAAGATATTCCTCTTTGAACATCAAAAGACATACGGGTCTATCATTACAACGAGTGTAAAGAAATAACTTAATGATCTAACAAATAGTTGAGTCGTTGTTGATTAAAAAAGTAAATCATATGTTCAGTCTTTGCCTTGAAGAGGGAACGAGGGGTGGGTTCTTTGAAGTTGGTCCTGATTAATCCAATTCATGACGCTTCCATCCTTATTTCATTTCTGCGTCTTTTCACTCTTTCTTTGACTTTCTAAAAAACGAAACACAAAGGGTTGGTGGGTCCTGAGGCGGAGTTTGTTGTCTGGGCTCGTTATTAGCGTAGTCTTGGTTTAAAGTGCGTACAGGATTTGAGCGGGAAATGTTACTTTAGCTTGCCTTGCCTTGCTGTACAATTGGGTCATTACTTTATTATTAGGCGCGTCCCGTTATCTTGTGCAAGTTACAATGTTTTTTAGGGCCCCAAAGACGTGAAATATAATGAAAAAAATGTTTTTTATCCCATAATTAGCACAATAAAATATAAACAGTTTGCAGCATCCTTAATTTTTACAAGGAAGTATGGAAACAAAAAATGACAATTAAAAAATGTAAACTGACTTATTGTTGACCTAATACCTAGAAGTTTAGTACATACCTAAATGTGTGTTAGTATTTATTTTAAGACTTGTAA
This sequence comes from Sweltsa coloradensis, assembly GCA_024449915.1. NCBI lineage: Eukaryota > Metazoa > Arthropoda > Insecta > Plecoptera > Chloroperlidae > Sweltsa > Sweltsa coloradensis. The sequence continues at coordinate 745,232 of JAMZAV010000506.1, forward strand.
AAAATATGACATAAAAATAAGATTTACAACTCCTTAAAGTTAGAAAAGGGCCACGAGGCCCCCATTATAAAATACAAGTAATACATTAAAAATAGTAAAAAGAAAAAGGAAAAAACGGGGGGGGGGGTGATGGTGATCAAAATGATGGTGGACAAAATTTGGTGGCAATGTGTACAAATTTTCGTTCGCCTTTTAGATGAAAACTCTGATCGGTATAGCAACTTCCAAATAATGGAAAAGCCCACTTAATAATATGTTATGTTGTAGGCTTTCGTGACCCATTGTAATGATATCTTAAACTTTACGAAAATAATCACTTATTTTTAATCTTCGACGTTTCAAAAGACTTAGATTTCATTCTCAAGAAGACATGGCATATTATATCTGCCAGTAAAATGTTGATTTTCAATTCACCCACGTGCGTGAAGAGAACATCACTCCAACCAAGGCTGACTTCATTTCCCGCTTGTTTATGTAAAGTATGAAATATTCCCCAAGTAAGCAATCTAGTTAGTTATTACACTATTAACATCATTGACGCGTAGTGCGGTAGCTACTAGCCTTGATCACTCACCACTGTACTTAAGTCTATAATTATTGCCAGCGACGGTAGTAATTATTTTACTAATTAAACTCATATTGAGTAAATAGTGTGTATGTGTGCGAGTGGATTTTGTATTTGCATATCGAGTTGGCGGTAATTATTTATTTAAGAATCCGCGTTCAAAGCAAACGATATCGACATGGCCTGCATACAATTACAAGGAAACTGTATGGAGGGCTGTGTCGGCGTGTGTAATCGGCCTCGGTTGCTGAATTAATATTTATTGGTGGAAATAATGGGTGAATAGTTAGTGGATGTCTGTGTAATCGGCTTCGGTTGCTGAATTAATATTTATTGGTGGAAATAATGGGTGAATAGTTAGTGGATGTCTGTGTAATCGGCTTCGGTTGCTGAATTAATATTTATTGGTGGAAATAATGGGTGAATAGTTAGTGGATGTCTGTGTAATCGGCTTCGGTTGCTGAATTAATATTTATTGGTGGAAATAATGGGTGAATAGTTAGTGGATGTCTGTGTAATCGGCCTCGGTTGCTGAATTAATATTTACTGGTGGAAATAATGGGTGAATAGTTAGTGGATGTCTGTGTAATCGGCTTCGGTTGCTGAATTAATATTTATTGGTGGAAATAATGGGTGAATAGTTAGTGGATGTCGTTAACGATCGTGAAATTGTCCGTAACGACATAATCATTATCAACATTTTAATTTGTTTTGCTTGAAATATAAATATTTATCAAATAAATTTTAGATTAATTACAACAGAGACTTTACACTTTCATGTACCGCCTTATAAGGCATATTGAGTCTCCGAGTGGTTTCACAGTAAAAAGGGAATATAATATACTATAAAATACTCCATTACTTGTTGATGTTTAAAATTTTAATCGTAAATTTTAATCAAAACGAACTCTTTTCACCGAAATGTGTAATTTCAGGCATTACAGGTAAATACATTAATCAGGAAATTATAACATTCATTCATTTTCATTTTTTCACTATGCATATTATATTAGAAATGTACTGGCCCTCATATGCTGTAATATGTATTGGCCCTCTTTTATTTATATAGTAAGTTAATGAAAAGCCAACACACACATGGATCAAATTCAGGTAACGATTAAAATAAATACGTATTCTAGGCATATATAATTTCATTAGCAGTCCTGTTGTCTAATATAGGCATTCAAAAATGCTTTGATTAATATGTTATCAAAGCATACCCATAAAATGGTAGTGTTTGATTCCAGGTAAAAAAATGTTGTTGTGACTGAATCAAGTTGACAGATATAATGACAAGTGTTGGGGTCCTGGGCAAAGGATATAAAAACTAAAAACCTTCATTCAATCATTTCATTTCAATGCCAAATAAGAAACAAGTCTAGTTTATTTATCACGTCTCCAACCTGATATTATATCAATTCTGTTGAAAAATAATAATCGCCTAACGTTATTTAAACGCCCCACCCACCAATTAATTCCTCGTTTTCCATCCATTACACAGGCGGTGGGTGAGTCAGTGTGTATTTTACCATGTAGCACATCTGGCAACGTTGCTTAGCTCGACTACCTGTTGGAATTTCTAGGGTTTCTTTATCACTCGTGGTTAGGGACCAAATCTTTTGATGGACCAGACGAGGAACAGGGGAGAACAAACTAGGATTCCTCATCTTCTTGCGTCAGATCAAAGTCGTATGTGTTTGGTTGAGTGATCAGTGGTGTAACTACTGGCCCGAGGGGTGTGGGGAGGGGGACGTTGCCCTAGGAATCTAGGGGGCCCTAAAATAATGTGTCATCCAGTTATATTCTCACTATGATAATGACAATTATAATAATTTAATAATTTGAACAAAATATGTAATTTTGTGTTTTTGTAGCTAATACGAAAATTGGAGACACCTCTGTACAGTAATAAATCAAAAGCCTTTCGAAAAATAAAATGTAGGACTACACAAATCGCGACAGAAACAGGTTGTGCGAATGGATCTTATTTTCACAACGATTCATACTTTTTTTAGTGGTTAGTTACTACTTTTTTCGAAACTTCGGGTAGGGTATAGGATATTTGGGGGCCAATACTATAGTCAAAAAGCAAAACAAATATACAAACAACAACAGCAAAAAATAGCAAACAAATAATATATTTTGGGGGGATGGTGGAGGTGCCGGTCCAGACAATTTGTACATTATATTATCTGTGTACAAATGACAATCAATTAAAATCTAGACCAAAGAAAATGAATTAGGAGAAGTAACCGTCTCTGTGGCCTGGTTGGCAAAGGCAGGCATTAATACCTGGAATGTGAGAGATCCGGGTTCAAACCCCGGGCGAGTTCGATTTTTAATTTTTAAATTGTATTAATCAATTTTATATACCAGAGTGTTTCCCAAACAACAAAATCGAATAATATTGAAAAAATATTTTTTCCTGGGCGAATTCAACTTTCAACCATCGATCGCAGTGAATGTTGTCCACCCCTGAGAGGTGTTATCTAATGTAGGCACGAAGGCAGGTAGAGTGTGGATTTAGGCTTCGTCTGGACCCCGCAATTAAGCGTCTAATCCTCCGTTGAGTGACACACCAAGGCCATCACACGGCCTACCTGAATGCAGCTTTGCTTGGTCGATTCAACAGGTCACTCACAACAAAATATATGGCTGACAAGTGACCACCATAAAATCACGTGTTATTCCGTTTTATACGTACAAAGGGTAGAATTGAGGGCTTAAATGAAATTGAAGCTTTTACAATGTACACGTTTCAAAAAAACGGTTGTCCAAGGAGGTACAACAATGATTTGTATACACCTGATATTGTAAAAACAATTGTCTGTAAATTTGTATAAAAATAAATAAATTCGTATTTAGAGTCTACCCACTCAGTCACAACCGATTTTCAGTGGGGGACAGTAAACCAACCAAAGTGACCAAGCCAACCCTGCAGGCCCCGACGCAATCTACGAGTGAGCGATAACCAACGGAAGATCAATATTTTTATGTGTTATTAATTTAATATTTAATAAATTATTAATTATTATTGGCAGTGTAAAATGGTACCCTCATAGGGATAAAACGATTTATTTAGGATTACAGTCCCGTCAGCAATAAATATGAAATTATTTTTATTAATAAATGTTTCTTGATTCATCAATGATGTAATTAGTATTTTGTGCGATTTGATCCTCTCTGTAGGTGATATAAAATTGAACGTTCAGTCGACTAAGCGGCTTTGAATTTATGGTTCCCTTCAACTAGGCTATAATTAGTTGGCCTTTGACATTTTAGCATTAACAGAACTATTTTAGAACGTAACTGTGAAAGATACCTCACTAAAGGGTTGCCAACATGCCACATTTCGATTACTTCAGCCGGCTTTAGACTAGTTGTAAATAGCAATTTCACAGCCGAATTAGTTCATTGTCCGTTCCATTGGAGAATACTTGAAATAAATCTTTTCTATCATTTCTAATTCCTTGACAGCTGTGCTCACAAGTCAGTGATACCAGTCTAAAAAGCAAACAAGAGTTTCCAGTTTGCAAGCAAACACAAGTTTACCTAAAAGGCTAAAAAGTTCCTAGAATTTAGTTTTATAGCCTCGGCAAGCGTATTTTAGTTTCTAAATGTGGCAGCACCATGTCCAAGCCCAACTTGAGATATTCCCGAATGTAGGCCTACATGAAGGCCCCCTCCGTGGGCTGACTTGGACGTAGGCTAAAGGCCAGACGACATGATGGACATACAGGGCTACCAACATGAGATAGTGCCAACCAATACATTATTCAGTACGACTTCTAAACTTGAATGTTGAATCCAATTAGCAGTCATACCAATCTCTTTGAATCACGCTTCTCATTTTACCACTTTCAAACTATTTTCGCGCATTTTGATTTCATAATGAATCACATACAGTCACATGTATTTGTGTTCATAAAAAATTGTCATCCGATAACTGTCTATGGACACTTGTTGGTTAAGTGAGTGTGTGTGTGAATGTTTGAATGAGTGAGTGAGTGAGTGAGTGAGTGAGTGAGTGAGTGAGTGAGTGAGTGAGTGAGTGAGTGAGTGAGTGAGTGGGTGAGTGAGTGAGTGAACAAGTGAGTCGAGACAGTGAAGTGAGAGTGACAGCGAGGAACAAGTGGAGTGATGATGATAGACATGGTGATGAACAGTGAGTATCGTTGTGAGTGTTGAGTCTGGGAGTAAACAAGTCAGCGAAGGAAGGCAAGTGGAAGCCTACCCAGCGAGCAAGCAAGCTCCGACTGTCAATGTCACTCCCAACATGGGTTGATGACTTCCATCCAAGTCGAGCGATAGTCCTCGCCCAGTATTGTATTGTATTGTGTTGTGTGTGATTACCTTGACACGAAGACGACAGCCACAGCCAGAGAGAAATGTAAAACTATGGCCGTGGTTTATGACGCGTTAGTTGGGTTCGAATCCTGGCTAGTGGCTAGTGCATACCCCGTGTCATGTATACATACATTTCAACCTTATCTTTGGGACTCAACTAAACAGGACCGTTGCAAATAAGATCAACCGACTAAGAATATAAAATTAAATAAATATAAAAATACAAATAACGAAAAAGAATCACATCGTTTTAAAATAACGTAAAGCCCAACTGTCCTGTCTTCATCGTCCAAATAGAATTTTAACAGTGAACTTGACCACAGGAGCAATTTGGCTCTCTTCATGACTATGCAGTTACCAAATGGGTATTGGTATGTCCAAGGCCTATTTATTAGAGGCAATCCAAACCATATCGGTGGCTAGAACGATGACACTATCCCGATTGCAAGTCACAGATTGCAATAACAATATAGAAACTTATGACCTAATCATCTTGGTCATCCCTGTACAGCTGTACTAATCCTAGGACTCACTCCTGTCACAGCCTTCTAGATCCCCCCCAAAACAGAACCCACCGCCTTGTCTAACAATTACCCGGGGTAAGCAGCCCCAACAAAGCAGAAATTTGTCCCAATGCCCGTTTCTTCGGAATCCTGCTCCACATCCATCCATCCACCCCCTCTACTCTCTGTCGCAGCGGGAACCTTTTCAGACCAGAAGACATTCATTACCACCAACTAAGCTAGGATTTCCGGCTTTGACAGTTTGGCAATTTGACCTCAGACGTTTCCTTTGCTTTGGGCTGTCGCTTTGTGAACTGATTGCCTGAAAATCGTACTAATTTCTTACAAATCGAAATTTTCGGAAGAAACTTGTACAATGAATTAGTATTTGAACCTAAAATAAATTATGTATAAAAGAGCCACGTAATTATTGATAAACGTCATAATTTTGGTATTGGAATTTTTATAGCTTATGAACAAATATAGTTCAATTCAAATTATAGAAATCATCATTTATTATTTGGTATTTTATATTTTATATACAATGTTTCACACACAAATCCCATTTCACTTTACAATGCATGAAGGCTTATTTACGTAATTACTTAGGAGATTAATGGTGAACCACGGGTTAAAGAAATTTCCAAAACTGATTTTTTTTTTATCAAATTTGGAATAATTTTGTTGGATTCGCTCACATGTCGAGAAAATAGGGCATGAATTTATATTTATCTTATCTCTCATCCTATCCTATTTTTCCAATTATATCTATGTCTTATTGTAAAGTGACAAAAACAAGAATCCCAAGTCAAATACACCCCAAAAAAACCTCTTTCAGTTTGAAAGTCCAATTTCTACACGGCCCAGCAGGGGTTGGAACTAATGCCTTTTAAAAAGCACAACATCCATTATTAGCGAAATGATAAACATTGGAATTTACCGTAACCTACATTCTTTGTGTGAAAAGGCCACTAACTAAAGACGCCAGGCAAAGGTGCTTCACAAAGGAGTTTGGCTGGGCGGGCGTGAAATAAGCATTGTTGAGGGTAAGAAACTCAAGAAATCAAGAATTGAAAGGAGCTAAGGACAGAGTGACCCTTTAGAAATGGAGCAGAAATTAGCTTCTAAAGTTTTTTTGCTGGTTACAAAGACAAATTAGCTACAAATTATTTCTGCAAGGGTGTGATCGATACAATTGTAAGCTTTGTAATGAAAGGGTTTTTAAATTGTACGCATTTCCAGTTTGTACATCCCTTAAATTTTAAATCCATATTATATTACATAACCTATCATAATAATTCATTGTGCAACTATACTCGATACCCTTTCAAGTACCCTCTTTTGCCATTCTCTCGAATCTCTACAATTCATGGTTTTCTCTCGACCTTGTGTTGTATGTTATAAACTCATGTAATAATATCATATAATTTGATATCTATTCAAGTGTAAATTGAGAGTTTGATATAATTTAATTCCTGTTTAGTCATGTATTGTTTATTCAATATACGATAGACATTAATTAAACAATTAATCATATATATATGACACAATGAATTCTTTCGAGTTTCCGAGTAAAAATAAGTTTAATTAAGTTATTTTAAACTTATTTTAACTCGGAAACTCGAAAGAATTCATTAATGTACCTCGCAGATACAGAAAATTCTTGCAAAATAAGAATCATACGCAAGAAGAAAATAGCAAGATTTTCTACAGAAATTATGTTTGTCGTTTGTTACAATATTGGGCAAAATAATAATTATAATTAAAACTACGCACGCCTAGGAGTAAAAATGTCTTGCTAAAAATAGAGTTGAATTTATGTCCAAGTAAGTTTTTTAGTCTGGATCCAGAGAGTAGAACGATTGTCTTGTACGAGGACGCGACGTCTTTTGTGTCGACGCCCCCGGGGCCGAGTTTCCGGGCGTCGCGGCGCTGGATTCTAAACAGACGCTCGCACTGAATTAATGAGGACCCGAAACTCATCAACTGTTCTCTCTCTCTCTCTCTCTCTCTTTACCTCCCGGTGGAAACTGATTGCTGGGGACGGTCGCCATTACAAAACTGCTTTACGGACAGGCGATGTGTATATATAGTAAAGGTTCGCATTCATATTACGAAATTTCTTATTTCCTATGCCATTTTGATTATATCAAGAAAAAAATACAAATTAATTCTGCAATTCTGTGAAGAACGTTTTCCAAAAACAATAAATGATATTTCAAATTTAAGGCTATCCCGGCCCGGTTAATAATAAAACACATCGAATACAGGCCTTCTCGTCCTCCCTGTCCCGAAACTAGATCAGCCCCAAGAAAGTGGAGTTCGACGGAGTGATCGTATACGCACCAGAAATTCTCAAATGTGACTTTGATGTGTAAGAGACTCTAATGAATGCATTTTTAGAAGGGGTGGCGTGTATGGTAACTGTGTTGTATATTTGTTATTTCAATGTAACGCTTGCGGCATTGTGTTTTCAACGTTAATTCTGTCCATACAGTCAACGCCAATAAAAGTATTCGACGGATGATGTACGGAATCACACCAAAAGTTTTTCAAGTGTAACTTTGATGGTCTAGAAGAAGCACTATAAACAATGTTTGAATGAATTTTTATTCGCGGGTGTCGCACTGGTCATCCATGATGGTAATTGCTAAAATGTTTGATTTTGTTGGTTATGCTCACTCTATGGTCGGCCTTGCAGTTGGCTTGTAGCTTTTGATTTTAAAGATTTAATTTCAGTCCATAACAGTGGGCAGACGCAATAAAATTTATTTATTTATTTAAATTAATTGTGTTTATTAATAAATAATATGTTATATAGTTACCAACACAACGTGTTGGCTCGAGCGTTATGCGCACGACACTGATTCGGTAGGTCCCAGGTTCAAATCCCGTCGAGACCGGCAAAGGTTTTCCGAGGGTTTCCTGACTGACGGTTTTTCCGAGGTTTTATACAAGGGTGAGTCCTCTCAAACAGCCCTTGGACATCCCTTCACAACTGTCCTATTCGCAACATACCTAGAACCTACATTTGAAGAGGAGCATGAACTGACTCTAGGCAGGAGGCTTCTGTTGAAAAATTATATTTATAAAGTTATATAATACAGTTGCCAGTTAGGTTCAAAAACAACAGTTGCTGGAAGTTAGCATTTAGCAAATCTGACGATAATATTATTCATTTAGTAGAACAAGCAACAAGCCCTTAGTTTTCTTGTACACATACTTAAATTTCATTGGTCACTCGGCCTGAAACCCAACTAATTCGATCAGGTTGTTTCAAAATATTCTACAATTCAAAACTTGTTTTCACTTGAATGACCGATTTTAGCAACATATTGAATTCTACTGTGGTTAGACGTGAGTAGATCGAGCCTGGAGTTTTCGGTATGCGATTTAACAAAACAATTTCACACTAAAGTTTATGACGAATACTTATGATCATACGCGATAGCAGATCCAAATAATTATGATTTGTTAATTCGTGTGACTCAAATATAAATTATCAATTGTGTTAATTGGATTTGATTCCAAGTGTACAGAATTAATAAAACTGAATCATAAACACTGTTCATAAATTTGAACGCCCAGTCATTTTTTATCGTAAAAAAAACGGTTTTTTGGCATTATCAAGAATGCGAATCATTTTGGAATTCCATTATTTCACGTTTGGACTTATGTCTCGCAATGGATCTTTAAGGCTTATTGCGAACAATTACGGATATCAATATAAAAGACTTATTAACATCCATTCAAAATTTGGTAATGATATTCCCAACCGTTCAGCAGAATATTCAACACTTTATTTCATTGGTCCAAGCCACGACCTCGCTTTTAAGTCTCTGAAAATATTTTAAAATTGTTTTGTCAGAATTGACGAATGTTAGCAAAAGATGTATTATCATGATGTGATTGTTATATAATAGACAGAAAATTAAAATCGATTTAAACATCTTTAATAGCATATTAATTATAATTTTATAGGAAAACAAGAACGGTTTTTGATAATCAAAACAGCCGAATCTCACTAACTAATAAAGTCGAATTATCTGAATGTGATTATTAGACTGTAGTGTGGACAAAAAAAACGTTCTAGAGCGTCATAGGCTATAATTATCGCACAATTTTTTAGGTACGTAAACGCGTATTTTTCATAATCAAACAGTGAAACTCTTGATTAGCTTAATTCGACATTCAATACTTGAAAAGAATTGAGGGTGAGAATGTGACCGATGAAATTATTGGCTTGAGTGGTCCAAGCTGAGCGACTACTTTTGGTATTAAATACAAATATTTTCTTGTCTGATGTTATAATTTACTTCTAGAACGGTAATAAGTGTGAGCTTCTACCTTTTAATTACCTTTATAAAATATCGAGCTTGGATGGTACGCACGTTTGGTCGGCGGAGGGTTGGCTCTGGTGCGATATATTTAAGGTCCTTAACTAAAATTCACATTTACCGAGTGCTACTCTAAATGTAATATTTTTAAGTTTTATTCATTTAACGCAGTAATTCATCAAACTACACAAATAAAAAATCCACAACAAACAGGCAAAACAAAAACATTTGGCACGTTGCGAGGTAGAACTAATAGAGAATTGGGCGAGAAAAATAAAACCAATTTCGTAAATGTTTTGTTTTTGTTTGTTCTAAATCTAGTCTGAATATTTCACCGATGGGGTTGTTTATTAATTTTATTGTTGTAACTTTTAATCTATTTTGAGGCAGTGTAGGAATCAAAAAATAGATTCGCCATCTTCAAAACATGCACCTGCTTTCTCAGATTCCAATTTTAAATGTATTTGTCAGTGTTGTGGAAAATATCTTTGAAATCATCTAAGCTTTATTGTGTACTTACACATAAAAACGAAAATGATGAAACTTTAATAATCATGAGAGTCAATAAACTAAGTATAAATAAGGGATATGATAGAAATTTATATTCCAATGGTTAGGTTGAAAGATACCTAAGACAGTCGGGGAAAACTTTCACACACAGCAAACTTTGTAAAGTTGACTTATGATTTAAAAACCAGTTGAGTTAAAATGTAAAAGAAATAAAAATCCGATTAATAGTTAATCAAATATCAATATAGTAATAATAAACAAAAACGTAGACAGAGCAAGCGGTCACTTATGGCTCCGTATTGTCCGGCATCTTCAGCCAGATAATAAATAGTCTGTTAGTTGCTTGTACGCAAGAAACAACATAAAAAGGTGGTTGGTTGAGATGATTAATTCGCAAATTATTCCGCAGTGCGCAGCGTTAATAAATATCACTGCAGAAAACCAGTAGCAAACTTGATGTTGTCAACCCGAGTGTTTTTCCTGCGCATACATTACTTAGCGAACATGACTGAGAACGAAGTCGGGTCTAGAGACGTGATCAGTAGACTCTCAGCAGTCAATATGAGGCGACTCAACTTCCGTTTTTACTTTTTAGCAAGTTACTGTTCGCTCCGATGACTAAAGTAACACCACAGTTGTTTGAAATTTTTCACAAATATGAAAAAATGAAGTGGAACTGAAGAGTTCTACAATCGACTTTTTTTTAAATGGGTAAAGGTAAAAGCTTAAAAAATAAATTAAATTTTTACAATTTTGGATTTTCTTAAAGTCTAAAGTGGACCACTTTCGTTAAATGTTAGGCTGATCAACAACAAATATTGATAATTTACTATTGTAAGACTGCCCACATATCCTTGATTGACAATTAATAGAGGTTCTTGAAAATAGCATTTTCAAGTGTCATTTTATAGCGTTTTGTAGCATCTATTTTTTTGCCACTTCAAAGAAATAAATGGGACTGGAAACCTTAGTTTAAGTGAAGAATAGCGCTTGTAGCATCTTTCACAAACACTATTTCCAGTACTCTAACATTAAATAGGCCGAATTTAATAATCTCTATGATCTAATATATCATTAACATCGAATGCTTCCTGGCTGAGGGAACAGCTATTTTCAAAATGCATTTGCAATGGAGTTTTTGAAGTGTTCCCGCTTAAATTGTCGGTGGCTATCTCTATCACACAAACACAGTCATTGGCATACACTGTTAATTCTCACAATCAAATTGCATACACTGTCAAGCTGTCTGGATAAGTGGCTAGAGTTAGTAGTGTCTCTGCTTCCTATGCAGAAGGTTTCAGGCTCGAATCCCGCTACAGGCAGAAGATTTGTGACTTCTAATATGGACTATACCTTGGCTATCATATATGACTGCCACTGTCACTACCGTATATGTATCTATAAACGTTGTCGTGCACTGTTAATCTCTTAAGTACCGCGAATATTAAAACCACTCTAAATTACAGTTTGTAATGATATCTCGAGAAAGGTGCAAAGTACCTAAAATCTGATTAAAGACAGCTATGTGATTTTGTTAGAACAATTTTATGGAAGAAAAATATTGAAATATAATAATCGGTGCGGTTTGTATTTCAAATATGCATTTAATTAATTAAATATAAAATAAAAAGCTTCAAGAGATTGTGGTGGTTTTAATATTGGTGGTGATCTACCACATTAATAATTTATATCAAACTGTCATGAACTGTATCTGACAGAAGTCGATACCCGATGGTCATACTCATAGTATGTGTCTATTCAACAGTCAATATCACTCCAGAAGTACCAACCTCGTGATAGTCAGCTACTATCACTCTTTAGTGACATCCAGAAAACACCCACTTCACACATACGCAAGGAACGCCGAAGTTCGTCTTCTAACAAAATGTCTACACCACGAGAAGCATATTCAAATTGCTCTTCAATTCTTCAACCGTAAACTAAAGGGAGGTAATAAAACGAAACGAAACGAATGTTAGTTGCGGTTTAGTTACGTCAGGTTGGCTGCAGAGCTTCTTGAAGGCGGCGACGCCTTGTCTGAGAAGAACACGGGCAAAGTGCGAACCTCATTACTAATAATAAACATTATTTATGAGTGAGTTTGTAGTCTCCTCTCAAGATGTAAGCTTGATGACGGGAAGAATGCTGACGGTTTTCAATGTGGTACTTTAACCCTTTCTCGTCTGGCGGGACTAAAAGTCCCAGTTCCAATGTGGTACAGCGAGTCGGGACTTCTGAGTCCCAATAGTCCTGAGTATATAAAGCTAATATTAACGTGTTCTACACTCTTTTTTACACTGTTGAAGAGTAAAAAATTACAAATTGTTGTATTTTGTACATTTTGAAAAATTTCGAAACTTTCTCATTTTGTACACGATATTTTTTTAGATATAATTTAAGGGTGCTAGTGATTGAAGTATAACGTTTACAACAAATATAGCCCTAAAAAGTACACAAGTGTGGTTCATATTAAAAATCCAACATTAAAAAATATAGGCCAAAATATTCAAAAAAATTATAATACAAAATTTTTGTTCTGGTAGGCCTATGGTTGTGTGATGAATCAATGGCAAAAAAGCAAACAAATTTATTATTTCTATATATTGGCAAGATAGGGTTTTTAATAAATACCTGTATCTCCTATATATTATATGATTCATTTCTCAGTCCATCAGTCAATGCGTGTCACGTTTCGCTATCAAAACCGAAATGCCACCCGATAAACATGTTTTTTTTTTAAAGGTTTGAATATTGTCGTACTCGGCACCTCCACCATAAGTTTAGATTAGAACAAGCGTCGAACAATATCAGTGAGATACAATACCTATTATGGGTACTTTTTTCTTATCACAACATCAATAATTTTGATAACTGAAAATTACATTTTTGATACTCACCAGGCACAATCACTATGGGAAGTATGGGAGAAGCATCGAGTTTAGCGACAAATCCTCAAATAGGCTGATAAATACTGTTTACCATAATTTCTTGTACAAAATTTGTAGAAACAGTGTAGATAAATTGAATAATTCTTTTCAGGTCAGTGAACTGTTAATTTGGATGTATTTTAGGGATATAAATTTGATTGCCTTGGCAATATAATTAAAAGTAAATTCGTTTTATGACTGAATAAAATCGACGTTAAATATATAAATAAACGCCGAAATTAAATAAAGACTCGTTTTATGTTCAAACAAATTAGAACTAACCAGAAATCCATCCTGTATATAAATACAGGAGACAGGATCCAATAATAACACAAGTCTGGTGTGGGCGGTTCATAAAAGAACAATAAAAGAACAGACTGGTGGAGATAAAACAGAAGAGAGCAGCTCAGGCGAGGAGCAGAGGTAGTAAACCAAAAACACTTAACCAAATAACTGGAATAACAAAAGACAATGCTCTTGTAGTAAAATCTGGCCAGGTATTATTACTGGACGACGACATTCCAAGATTCTACTGTTTTAAAAGCTCCCGTTGAAGAGGATTTAAACAACGATACAACATTTATTTGACATTATTACAAAATATACGCATTCTTTGAATAATTTCTGTAGAGCGAGACTCGGTGAATCCTACGGCTGAATTGCGTCGAGCGGTCTACGTACGTTTAGCTACTAGATAGCGTTATTCTCGCAAGGATCCAAAATGGCGCTCTTACTCTTTTGACCATGAGACAATCCATCTTTGATCTTGCATGATTTGAATTTAGAATCTGTTGCAAATTAATTCGAAGATATATATATCATGTCACAGAACGGGTTTCATGTTCAATTATCACAGGTAGTTTAATCGTTTTTAAATAAATTATAAATATGTATATTAAAGTTGCATTGTCTACCAACTCTAGTAGTGCAAGTGGAAGTCATTACGACCTTTAGTTGTTATAGTGCGTGTTATTTTTAGCCGTGAACTCAATTTTGACGACTTTTAATCTAAGAGTATTCCATGAAGTTAACAGATTAAATTTAACTACTGGTTAGTTTTTAACACTTTGTTTATAACGTGTGAAGATGGCAGAATACAGACTATTAGACTATCAGTTAGCTAGAGCATTTGCCCTGACAGCGAAGGTTCCGGATTCAATCACCCCCCATGGACGCACTATTAGTCTACTATAAAACAACATGAATCATTACAAACTAGCATCAATGTCGAAAATACAAACAAGTAGGAATTAGTTCTCGTTATAAGGACGCGGTTTAAAATAGTCTGACTGACTTTCACAATCTAAAACGATTATCCTCCTTGTCAAATTAAAATTTTGAATGAAATTAAACAGATAATTACATTTTATGAAATTAAAACTAAAGCATGTCACCAACGAACGCTTCACATAAAACTGCTCGGCAAGGTATGGAAAGTGCATCAAAGGTTGGATCACCCTTCATTAAACGCTCTATCGCGTTTCAAATTAGATCGAATTAATTTTAATTGCATTACTCGTTAGCGAAGCGGAAACGGGAATCGAGCATAAATGCAATACGTCATTTCTACCTTGAAAGCGGATTCCTGGAACTAATCGAAGGGAATTGGAATTGAGTGTTGAATCTAGTTGCGGGTACAATACATTACAGGAATAGCGATGGCATTTCATGTTGGTGAATATTAACAAAATTATCAAGTGCATAGTTAATAATGTAATGAGTTATTTGTACTGTACACTGCACTTTTTAAATAGTTGTCTCTATTTACAAGTGCAGTGTACAGTCCAACCAAATAACTTATAACATCATTATAACCCTCGCCTGCTCTAACAGGTTCATTGGTATATTATATCGATAATATTATAAGGTGCATAGTTGTCAACTAGAGATGACTGATGAGGCCAAGGTAAAAGGATTTCTTCAGGGTAACTTTGCCTCACCTCTTTCCCTAACTCAAGGTAAGTCACGCCCGTAGCCAGAGGCAGCTATTTATGATGAAAATTTTAAAAAAAAGATTTTGTTCCCAAAAGCATTGAAATAATTTTAAAAATAATTTTAAAGTATTATTTTTACTCCTGATATTTTTTGGAAATAATAGAGAAATAGTTGTGAGGATTCAGATGTTAGTACTTGTAGTGTAAATCAAAAGGATTTTCATTTCTCCAAAGTGATGAATTAGAGGTGAAAACTATTCAACATTTTGTTTTTAGCAATCTAAATTTCGTTTTATAACCATAAATATCTTGCATGGCTTCAACGGTTTAGGCTGTGATAACAAGGTAGTTACTTTAAACCCTTGTAACATCAATATTTGCTCAAAACTTCTCTATGTTTATAACTGTTTCTCAAATTCTGTCAACACATTGTACTTTAAAACTAGTTAGAATTCTGTGGAATTCAGCTTTAACGCGAAGATAAAAACTTTGTGTATATCTAAATTTAGCTTTCAAAATAATACATGAAAATTCACCACAAGAACATAAATGCATAATATGCAGGAATGTTGTCTTTATTTAGACTCTATTGAATACAGCATTATGCTTGCGCCACTTGGGGGTGTGGGGTGGACAGACCCGTGCTGGACATATACAGCCACAGGCAAAGTGGGGGAAGGTTTATAATACCGTCGTCTTTGTATTGTTCGTATCGTCGTTGTCATCGTCGTCGGTGAGGTCGTCACGGGCTTTAAAATACAGTATATACTCTTACGAATGAATAACACTGTTTTATATACAAACAAGCGACAACCTTGTTAATGCACCTAAAATACTGTTATTTCCAAGTAACAACTATTATTGACTGACACAAGAATAACAACAGCGCAAATGTACGTAAAGTGTTAATTTAGAATGAATATACATATCACACACTTCAATTTATGTAATTATTGTAAATATATAGGGTTAGTACTAAGACCTTTTGACCTCGAATGCATATTGGGCGGGGTCGGAAGGATAAACTTGCTACTGAGTATTTCACCAACCCTAAAACAGTCCCGACCATTAGCTAAGTAGGTATATGAGATCCCCCGACTGCGCATGAATCTTTAATAACTACTCAACTGTGTATAGACTGGAGGAATCATTTAGATGCACGAATATCCCGACATCACATGCCGATTAGATCAATACCTGATGATTATTTTAAAGCTTTCAGTGGTAAGTTTCCGTCGGTTAAAAAACACGAGAAGGGTGTGCGATCACTAATGCGTTCGGTTCGTTTTAGAAGGAAAGGGGAGATGACGATTTACGGATGAGAAATGTGGGCATTTTTTTATAGAGACAGCTGGAAATTTCAACTTTCAGGTCTTTTTGTTGAGGAAGAAGAATAAGCAGGAAGACGTCGTATTTCAGCCTTTTATGATATCAGGGGTGGATTTTGAAACTTTAATTAGTAGTTAGTACTTATCTCTATAAAACATTGTATTTATAATTCAATTGAAAATAAAAGGGTTATCCTTTTTTTTACAGAATAAACTTAATAATTATTATTTATTATAGTACAAAGTATGGATACTATCTGCACACTGAAGAGAGACTGGTCACTGGACTGAACATAATAATTCATGTTCACTGTCATTCCAATTATTATTATTCAAAATAAACACAAAAATGTATTTCCTATAATAATAATTATTATAATTATTATTGGAATGACCAAGAACCTGAGAAAAAATAACTTCTTTGAGTCTATAAAATAATATAAAAAAGACAATGACATTGACAATTACTAGACTAGGTGAGTATGATATGATATGATATGATATGATGATAGGTTGATCGATATGAGACCGTCTCTTAACAGGACAGTTCCATTGCTTTAAATCCTTCTTATCTTTGATATTAAATTAATAATCGATGATATTTTTTTTAAGTATTGCTTCATTTTTATTTAACTCACTTCTTAGATATAAGTAAAGATAATATATCCTACATATCTTTCTTCCAAGACCTATAATCCAGTTAACTTGACTTTAGGAGTAGATTATCAAACTTAAAAAAATCTAGTTTTTGTCGTAATAATTCCCCCCCCCCCCAGTTTACGACTGAAAATGAATGGGTTGTTTGAAACTATAAACACGACGTGCATGGCAGACGTCAAGTAAAGGGATGAAGAAGGGTCGAGCGAAGCGCTTTCTTAATAAGGGATTAATTAGTGGCTTTGTCGGAGTTACAAGGCAAGAGAACAGCTGCTGTGGGTTGCACAGGTTCTGAGACGTCTTCAGTACCCTAACGCTGATTAATTGTCATGATTTTTTTGAACAGTTGGCCCACATTTGTGTTACCAAAATAAACATGTCATTAACATTTAGAAATTCATGACCCAAAATAATTTATGGATGTACTAAAAAAACAAAATGAAGTTAACCTTTATGAATTTTTTTAATGAAATATGTACAATTTCGGAAATGTTTATTTGACATCTTCAAGTTTAAACTAATCGTTTTTAAATTTTTTAATGTTTGAAATACTTAAATTTCGAAAATATTTAAATTATTTTATTATCATATAATATTATGTATTATTACGATACATTTAAGGAGATAAATTACTACAACGATACAACCTCTTTTGTAAATCAGCTTTTTAACTGAATAGGATAGACGTAAATAAATAAATAAATAAATAAATAAATAAATACATAAATAAGTTGCGAATCTGGTTATCCTACAATATTTTGGGGTTTTCCTTATTGAATTTATACGGGATTCATGTTTGGTCTACTAAATATTTCGTGTTGGGATTTTGACTTCGTAAAGGTTCGGGTTCCATTTCAGTAATTAATATCTTAATTTATCATTTGGGGCTCGGAATGTTTTTGGTGACGGGGCTCGGAATGCTTGGATTCAGCCCGTGTCATTGACCAAGGGTAGAGGCTTCGCTCCAACGTAAACGCAATGTACACAAATTCCCCGGCCGTTACGCTCGGCTGACGTGGTATTTTAAACACTTTGAGGTTTTGGCGGGAAAACGCATCGCGACCACAGAACCTGGCGGCGGTTTAGAAAACTAGAGCCGGGTAATTCGATTAAATACCGCCTGGATCATGGGGAGTGATGGCAGACAATCGCATTGATACAATTACTCCAATCAAACGCAGATCAAAGAAGAGTGGTCGGGGCGCATGCGCTAATGTTGGCGACGCGGGACATCAAAGCGTGATGCAAAGGAAAAATTACAAACGCGGACGCAAATTGGAGGGTTGTTTTGTTTTACAACAATGTCAATCAAGTGTCAGTGGGTCACCCACCCCTACACCCCCGCACCCCGCCGTGCAATCACGTTCAAAAGTGCATTACAACTAAAATAAAGTGAAACTTATAAAATATTTATAGGTTTACACATTCATAACAATAGTATGATAAATAGGTGGAAATAATTTAGCGTTTAAAATACATTCATTTAAGATCCTTTAATTGGACTGATTATAATTCACACACACATAAATAATTTAACATAGTAGTGCATATCTGTATCTACATATTTGCATTTTCATTTACGTTCTATAGACAATGACCTAAAAAGTCTAAAAACTAATAAACCAAAATAGGTGCACAATAAATTACTTACTAAGAACCATTCAATGAACGGATCCTAGTTAGTTAGTTAATGTTGTTTTAGGGTACTCAACAATAGAGTTATCAGTGCCCATGTCAAGTGTATTGGAATCTTCCAAATTTTCTTTTTCCATGGATTACACCAATCGTTGTTCTTACCTCCAAAAGCACGTAAGGAAAGACGGCAGGGGTTAATGGGAACAGGAGTAAGATGTATGGTATAGGAACGGAGGAGTGCTCGTTGCAGAGAGGGCCGGCCAAGTATGGCAGCAAGAAAAAAATGAAAGAGAAATAAAATATGAGTAAGGCTGTGTGAATGAAGAAAGGTGTGATAACAAGTTACGCGAGAGCTCGCTCTGCAACACGCACCCCAACCGGCCAGAGCTCGCCCTTAGTTTTGGGGAATACACTACTCCCCTACTCACAGGCCAAACCACGGGAAGGTAGCGAGTTGGACTTTGAAGGCCTAAAATTTACCGATTATATCACTTATACTTATAAAACTTTATCTACAGTGCTACTGACTTTTAGTTTTTTTTTTTTTTTTTACAAACAATTGTATTCTGAAACTCTACTTTATTTCAGCACTCTATAAATTATTCTACAATATCAATTTAGAAACATCCACTCATTTTGGCCACTTGAGGTGGTTTTACACCTGTTTGAAAGTCAGCCCTATACACTCTCCCCTTCTCGTCTTTCTTGTAAGATATCTGTCACTTGTCCTCGCAATTGTTCATCCCTCCCCCTTGCTAAACTTCCACAGATCACATCCAACAAAAGATTTGAAAATGTGTTGATGCATGCACGAAAAATGAAATCTTTTTTATGGGGATGTTGATATATGGTCTTAGTAATCGTCCAATGTCCAAAACGAAGGTATAAAGAACTGTAAAAATCTTTGCATGCTTGGTCCCAATCCTCCCCCACTTTCCCCTAAACGTGGGTGGACTTTGAATACGATCATGTATGAATAGCTCGATAAAATGTTTTGTGATGTGACCCAGTAGCTTTATACAACAGGGATGAACAAAAATATGTTTCACACAAAGCATTAAATACATTCATATTACAAGTCTAACCCACTCAGTAACAGAACTGATTTTCATTGGCGGGCATTACATTTATAGCAGACCAAGCCAACCCTGTAGGCGCCGACACCAACGATGAGCCAACAATACCATAACTAGAGACAGGTATGAAACACCGATCAATCAAGCTGGACACGACTACGCAGGCGGACAGAGCAATTTTTTCGATAATAAACGCATTTAATTTTAAATAATTTTAAAATGCGTTACCTATCATGATAGTAAATCGACAGTATTTAAACTTAGTTATTTTTATGTAAATCCAGATGTTGGTATACTTGCATTGATATACAGCCAAAAAACTGTCCCCCACTGAAAATCGGTGCTGTGCTTGAGTGGGAGACTGTAAATAAGAATGAATTTTTATTTATTTACTACCGAAAACTCGATTTTTTTACGATAAAAACTTTTTAAAATCTAATGAAAAATATTGTAAGGGGAAAGGTACGAAATCAGACGTTTGACATAAATTATTAATCAACCACAATCCATAATAATAACTTGGTACATTTAAGAATATGTTTAGAGAAGTGTCAATAGGGATATCTTGTACAAGAAATTTATGTCTGAAAGTAATTTTTGTGACTGAGTGAGTATAGGTCGACTTAAGTTTGTATATTATATCTTAATTTTGTATTTAATTTATCAATTAATAAATTATTTAACTACACATATGTTGAAAGCATAATTTAAGTATACGTATTAATAATATGTTGAAACCCAAATTTGAGTAAGTCCACCCCTACTCAAAATCAAAATTATTGTAAAAATATTAAAAATACATGTTTTATGGCCCTGATAACTAAATAAGTGAAGCAAGCTCTGAGTGACGTGGCAACAACAGACTCAATCAAGCATTGGACATCCCGTATCGCACAGGTCCTATTGAGCCCGACACGGCCCGTTAGCTCCATTCAGGAGGCTGAGCCGCGATCAACCTGCATGGGAGAGTGAGACCACCGTGGGTATTGTCCACAACAATGACACCGAGGAGGTGGAACCGTTCTCATATGCATGGATTAGATGTGGGGTTGTTGGGAGGGGACGGCGGAAAAATTGAGTTGGAAAATGTAAAATTGTGGAAAATTCCAAAGTCGACATGAACAAAACGTATAGGCCTAAGAAAACACATGTAAGACAGTGTATGTGGGAATACGGAAACGATGGAAAAGTTTTATGTTGAAAATGTCGAAATCTAGAAATTCCGAAGCCTTCATGAGAAGAAAAAGAAACAGATAAAACATGTCATCTGTGTGTTTGTTTGGAAGTATTGATGGGAAGGGTGTGGACAAATTTCAAGTTTGAAAATGTAAAATTGTGGAAAATTCTGAAGTCGCCATATAAGAAGAAAAAGTATTGGGCTAAAGATTAAATATATATATACGTAAGACTGAGTATGTGACCTAATTTTTAAAGTATTTTGAGAGGGGAATATAGAAACGACGGAAAAGTTTTGTGTTGGAAAATGTTGAATTCTTCACAATCCGAAGTCGCCATGAGAAAATAAAGTAAAGAGATATAAAAACATGTACACCTGTATGTATGTTTGGAAGTATTGTTGGAAGGGAAAATGTAGAGAACGCTGGATAACTTTCGAGTTGGAATATGTCAAATTGTAGAAAATTCTGAAGTCGTGATAAGAAAAAACTATATAAAGAAAAACACACATGTAAAGCTGTGTATGTGACCCTGGTCATCTGTTTTACGTGTGTTTAACTTTTAAACTTTGCAGGTCAATAAGCTTTTCGTACATAAAGAAATACTATCTATATTTTATGGATCTGTCCATCTATGCGTGTCACGTCTCACGATAAAGACAGAACATGTAACATTAAAGGGCAAATTTAGTACCGTAATATATTTTCTCGGTCAGTTAATTTACAGCCTGGAAATAATGTTTTCGAATCAAAATAAACCAGATAAAAGTCAGAGATTTGGTAACTAAAATAAAAAGACAAAATTTGAATTATGTCCGATGTAACTGTTAAGAATGATCATTTGTTGTGATTTGATGAAAACTTAAGAAATGCCCTTCAACAACGACACTCGACAACGCACAATGTGTGTACATATACCTCTATCAAGCTTGTTAAAGAATAAACTAATCGTTTGTGAAGGACTTTCTCTCACTGGGCAAAACCTTGAAAACAATCCCTATACGATGACCACGACTCGGACGAACTCTTTCAATTGTACACAAGCTTCATCACTATAAAAAAACAACTTATAAATTATGTTTTCCGAGGTCATGGGTAGGCAAAATATTCATAAATATTTCTCAAAATTTTTCAGGTTTTCCAGTAAAAAATAATTTTTCAGTTGCAAATTTGTTTTCCGCACGTTTATAATGTGTAAAAGCTCTTGGTCTTGTTGTTAATCTCGCTGTCCAGAGAAGTCAGGGTTCATTCCCGCTAAAGTAGAGTTTAAACTTCTGATTTGAAACTTAAGTCATCAGTTCTTGTCTAGGAGTGTTAAAAACGGTGATTTGGGGCCATTTCTAGGATGAAGCATCGATAAAATTTGATTTTCTGATGCGCCTTTATATCTACGTATGAATTCAAGCAGGTTCCAAAGTCAATAATGATGCTTATTTCCTATTAAAAATATACATTTTGGTTGGTTATCGCTATCTCACATGTCGTGGTCTGGGACTTACAGGGTTGGCTTGGTCGCTATGATTTAAAGTCCCCCACTGAAAATCAGTTATATAACTGAGTGGGCAGACTCTAAATAAAATTTATTTATTTATTTATTTAATGAAGAAAAATTTGTTTATAAATTCAATGTCGATTTCGTAGGGAATTTTAAACACCAGATAAGGCAAAATAATTTAAGAATTATTATTTACTACAGTTCAGAAATTAAAAAAGTCCGCCCCAACCGGGGATCGAACCACGGATCTCCCACATTCTCACTTTCTCACTTTTTTAATTTCTGAATTGTAGTAAATAATAACAATTACACCTACGGGAGTGTTTCCCGACTAAACAAATCGAGAAATTTAAGAATTGTTTTTCAAAATTGAGAATTTCTATTTTCCAAAACAAAAAAGGTATTGAAATTACTAAAATATATATATATATTTTTTACATTTCTAGTAAAATTTCAGAAAAAAAATCTTTGACTTTTCCAGATTTATTAAATTCCACGACTTGTCCAGGTTTTCCAGTCTTGTAGACACCCTGACGAGTTAGTGGTGTGCGGGTACACGAAATTTCAGGTCGGGTATTTGGGTGCAGACCTCGGTGCAGACCAATAGTGACATAAAATATTTTTTAGGTGATGTTGGAGGTGCCGGTCCACAAAATTTGTAATTTATAGCGCCATTCAATAAAAATAAAGACTATAGAAGGTAAAATGAAACAGAAAATAATAATATGCAATTTGTATCACCCAAGAACAGTTTGCTATAACAATTTATTTCCAACGCGTAATTATTTATTAATTTGTCGTTAATTAACCGACAGTGTTGGCTTGAGCGTTAAACGCGCGACTCTGATTCGGGAGGTCCCGGTTTCAAATCCCGTCGAGTCCGGCAATCCTGACTGAAGGTAATTCAAACACAAGGGATTGAGTTCTCCTCGGACATCCCTTCACAATCCGCAACATACCTAGTTAGACTCCTGAAAAGGGGAATTAATGGGCTGGCAGCCCACGAAAAATTATTTTAAATTAAATGTCGTTAATTATTATTACACAACAGCATGAAATGAAAACACTGTTAACTTGACTGTGCAAAAATTTAAATAAAGATGTGTTAATTTTAATTTTGACTTAGCAGCAAGTGATTACAGGGTGATCAAATTAAACTTATCTACACATCACATCTTAATCATCTTAAATTACCCCCCCCCCCCTTCCCCTCGTACCGTGAATACCCACTAAACGCGAACATCGATGCATGTTAAGTACCACAGCACAGATACCTCCCATGCAGCTAGTAAACATGCAACACAAATTGAGGTAACTTTTTATCAAATTAACCACGTCTTTCCGAATTATGCATGGCTACAACACCAAGGCGTGAAGAATTCAACAAATAAGCCATGGGATCCGCCCCACTCCATAATTTGCTGTGTGTGTGCGTCGATACAATGGGATTTGGGGTTCCACTTGTCTAATAACTCATGGGCTAGGCCACACTCTTGACTACCATTGCCAACACTTGGGCATAACGAGACGCGCGGTATTATTATTGGATCAAGGACCACAAGGTGATGGTAATTTAATTGTCTTTTTAACCAAATTCGTCAGGACTTGTAGAAACTACTTTGATTGTTGGATTTGGGAAAGTTTCGTTTGCTTTAGAATAGAGAATGATGTTTAAATAAATTAATTAATTCGTATTTAGAGTCTACCTACTCAGTCATATAGGTAACTGATTTTCAGTGGGGGACTTAGAACCAAAGCAACCAAAGCCAACCCTGTAGGCCCCGTCGCAATCGACGAGTGAGCGATAACCAACCAAAGATCGATATTTTTAATAGGAAATAGAGCAATCAGTGGTATTTGGACAGTGCGAACACCCGCGGATTAACGCCAGAATCATTTAGTGCCTCGTTGCTAGGACGGCTCTAAAGTCACCGTTTACTAATTCCTAAGACAAGAAGTGATGGACTTGAATCCATTTCAGAAGTTAAAAAACTTCCGCCTGAAGCGGCATTCGAACCCGGGACCTTCTGCATTGGAAGCAGGTATGGACTAACCACTACTCCAACGGGGTCTGCAACAGTATTCTTGCGCTACTGATCGCGAAACATTGATTCGGATGGAGGTCTTCACATGTGCGATTCTGAAGCACCACCAAAGAATAAAATGTAGGCATAATTAAGGGTGCTATAGTCTGCCAAACTCATAGGGAGGACTTTGATTAAGAACTGACCAAGCCAACCATATCGACACAGACACCATCGACAAGCTAATAATGGCCAATCAGAGATCCGAATTTAAAATAGGAAATAGGGTCCAAATGGCTTGGCACGATTCACACACAATCGACACCAGAATCGTCAAGGCTAATTCAGAACGACTTTATAAAGTGGATTGTTGCTAGGACGACTTCGAGTGAAATCTTCTGCACGAAGCGGGATTCGAACCCGGGACCATCTGCATTAGACGCAGGGACCCTAACGAACACTAGAAAATGTTATTATCGTTTTTCAAAAAGCTATTCAACTATGGAAACCCCCCGCCCCTAACTCTATTAATAAAAAGTAGATATCCAATTCAAAAGATCGGCTCCTTTTGTAGACATCACCTAGAAATTTCTCAATCCTCGGCGAATCATGAATGGATATGTTTATGGATTTAGATGGTAGGGGGCGCACGGTGGAGTTCTAAAGGAAACCCCATGTATCGGATACACAAACGGTGACTGTCGCTCTTCTGTACGGTATATAATGAGAAGTCAAACAAACGATTCTCGGGGGTGGGGGGGCAGACGGTGGTTCCCACAGAGGGGGGGAGGGGGCGTGATTAATCGAGACTCATCGAAGATGTGAAATTGACATTCAAAAACTCAAAAGTTCTATACATAGCAATAAATAGACGAATTCCTTACAACCTAAACCTACTTTGTAAAGCTGTTGGAACTAAAACCAGTTTATTGTTAGGTACTTGATTATTAAGTCATTTCAAAATAAGACAATTCCAAATAATTTAACAAAAATTTTTTTAGCGAAGACGATATTAATAAAATAATTGCTATAATTTTATTTAGTCAATACACAAGACAAACAAAGCTAGA
Source organism: Sweltsa coloradensis (assembly GCA_024449915.1). Taxonomy (NCBI): domain Eukaryota; kingdom Metazoa; phylum Arthropoda; class Insecta; order Plecoptera; family Chloroperlidae; genus Sweltsa; species Sweltsa coloradensis. Next base: position 770,815 of record JAMZAV010000506.1, read on the forward strand.
TTACGTTTCAAACATTTATTAGTTTTATGCTCGTAAAGATGTCAAACTTCCAGCAACGGTACCCTACCGCTTGAAATAACAAAAGGAATAGTAATGAATCTAATGACTAATGACATGAATTAGAGATATTTTTTTTCAAAAGTGGATATAAACAACTCTTATCTTATTGTATCCTAGGATTAAATGCCCCAAAACTTTGTTTTAAAAAATATTAATTTTTACAATTATTATTTTTATTTGGTTTTCACCAATATTTCACCACCAAAGTCTAGGCGAATATGATTTCGTATCGTTGTCCCATGTAAAGACCTACTAACTGGCCCATTATTTGATACAAATTTTAATACTTCGGTAATTTAAATTTTACATCTTTAAATGTACGAAATGACTATGAAACGAGCACTTTAGCACGTGTACGATCTAACTACCCCCCACTACTATCAGTACCACCCTATACACGTCGTCCCACCCTTCAGGCAACGATACACCACCACATCACTGAGGTTACAATCAATTTACTTGTAAATATGACACCCCATTTTCCTGCCACCCTTTTCAAACCTCCCATTGAAATACTAGATATGATTATTAAATATCCATAAAAGTAGTTCATCCCCTATTTAACCTTTGAAGCGTGAAATATCCCGTCATAACCCGTGAATATGAGCCACCCCTTCTCAACCCCTAGCCGACACTCAACACCCGTCTTTTCATATGGTAAGTTATGAGTATTAATATCGTAATCCAAGCCGCGGGTCAATAGCCGTTTAATGTTCTTTTAAAGCCACTTAAGGGGTATGTTCACCCACCATAAGTTAAACACGAGTTTCAGCAATAAAAATTGATTTTAACATGCTCAATTTGTCACAAGGAAACTCCAAACGAGTATGTTTTTCGGTGAGAATTTAGTGTATTTTCTCGTGAATGTTGTATTAAAACAATAAATAAACTTGTATTTAGTAATGCCATAAGTGAATGAAACAAATTTTAACATATGCAAAAAAATATTGTTGAATAGAAAGAAATATAAATAGCTCTAAAATATCTCGTTTTTAAGATTCTTTTTACTTGTGACAAAAGTTAAACATAAAACGTAACATTAATATTTCGGGTCAGATACGCTTTTGAGTAATAAGTTAAAATGCGGAACACCACATAGTAATTAATAGTACTTAGACGAGAGTACTTGGTCTACAAATACAAATCAATATACAGGAATAAATTAAAAGCTTTTGATTTAAAAGTAGGTAAACTCATTGGTGATCTCAAATTCCTCCAACTCCATCCAACATGATCTCAACGATCTGAGCGACTGCTCCCTAATCAATGTTTGTTTATTTGTTTATTTTAGGATACATTACAACAGGACGCAATGTCCCACAAGTGCAATTTTCCAAATATTAGGTACATAGGGTAACAAAACAATACAAAACGTTACAATACAGTACAATATAAAATTAGTTACATAAAGATGACTAAAAATAATATAAACATGAATGTATGAGTGGTGTTGTGTGCATGTTTGAGTGTATGATTGTGTTATTGATGAGTGTGTGTGTAAATATAAATTGTGAGCATGAAGGAGTGACTGAAGAAAGTTGGTTGTGAGAAAATAAGCCGATTTTTAAATTTTGAAACTGGTCAGAGAATATGACATATAAAAGCGGAAAAGTTCAAAAAAGTAAAAACAAATTTAAAAAAACAAAAAATAAAAAAATTTAAAAAGGAAACCAATTTTGGGGCTGACAGATTTCCCAAAATGTGCTGTACATCCCCCTCTTCACACAAATCCGAGTCTTTATTTCCTGAATAATCAATCGCAGCACGCTTGTGGCGATCAAGTGAGAGCCCCCCAAGTAATGGGGTGCTTGGCTTGGCTACGTGATGGGCAGTATCAATTGTGTGAGGGATTATCGCCATTCTAACCACAACAATACAACACTAACAGCCCTTCACACTGTGCCACACGCTTGAACGCAGTTACCACCACCACTAAGGGAGGAAAGTGAACAGACAGAGGATGAGGCTAGAAAGACAAGTGAACGCTAAAAACTAGAGAGCTTCATGTACGTTCCATTATAACGCCATCACACCATAACACCAACAGTGTACTCGTAGTACATATTTTCGTGGTACGATTCCCCATTTTATTTTTTTCTCAAAATTGTCTAAAACAACATACTACATACAAGTGACACAATGCTGTTTGAAATAGTTTTCTCGGAAGAATTTCGCGCTTTCTTCAATTAGAGTAATAAATAAATAAATAAATTTTATTTAGAGTCTACCCACTCAGTTATATAACTGATTTTCAGTGGGACTTTAAATCAAAGCGACCAAGCCAACCCTGCAGGCCCGACGCATCGACGATGAGCGATAGCCACAAGATGGATATTTTTAATAGGAATAGCAATCAGGTATGGACAGTGCGACACCCGCGAATAAACTCCAGAATCAACAAGGCCGATTCAGAACAACTCTGAAATTTATTATGTGCTTCGTTGCTAGGACGGCTCCAAAGTCACCGTTTACAAACTCCTAAGACAAGAACTGATGGACTTAAGTCCAAATCAGAAGTTAAAAACTTCTGACTTTAACGGGAATCGAACCCTGGACCTTCTGCATTGGAAGCAGATACGCTAACCACAAGACCAACGAGCCACAAAAAAAAAGTGGGTGCCAAACAGTGGAGCCAAAAAACATTCGCGGAATCAACCCCATTTGAAAATTAATATATCATAATATACAAATACGTCCGCAAAAACACAATAATAATACGCTACTATCCAATACTAACGATAGTATTTTATCCCATAAATAAGATTCTTTTAAAACTATTATTCATATTAAAATACTTAAAGACACAACGTACTACACATTATCAATACGGGCTAAGTGCAGTTAAAGTACACGGCGTCAACGACGACGTGAGAAACTAGGGCGCTTCAACCGGTTAGGTCATAGTGCGCCGCCTGCGGGAAACGAGATGTGCGTTAGATAAATAAAATAAATAAAAATAAATTCGTAATTAGAGTCTACCCACTCAGTCACATAACTGATTTTCAGTGGGGGACAGTAAACCAAAGCGCAGATGGTTATATGGTTTTCTTAGATAATTAATGTATTGTAACTTATAAGGTTATGTAATGGTCCCGATAATATTTTATATAATTTCAAAACAACGTAAATAAAATTCTATGAAATACCCTTTTATGTAATGCCGTGCACCAACAACTGGAAATCAAAACCTTGGGACTACAAAAGGGTGGGGTGATGCTTAGAGATAAAAATGATGATTGCATGAGCATTCAGCGACAACTTTGAACTACTGTATATTCCCGTCTATAGAATATTCCCGTTTTACAAAAAAATCTCATTCAAAAATTATTCGAGTGATGTTTCGGAAACGAGTTTTTAGAATAAAAATGTGTTTTCAATAGATACAATAATTATTAAAGCGAGGATAAGGTCACATATTAGGTCACGCGACCTACGGTTCTATTGAGAATTGTCGGCTTGTGTGTTGTATCTAGACAATAGAGATGTAATCGAACATTCTTTGTCGCACTCATATATAAAACATGACCGCGGTCTTTTTTGGGAGAGAGGGAGAATAAATTATATGTGAGAAATGAAGTTTTGAAGGACTAAAAAAGTGAATTATAATTTTACACGTGCGCACTCCGTACTCATGTTAAAGATGGTTTAAACAGTTGTTTTAACAATTATTTCGGTTTTAATACATTTCTTAAACCTTATCAAATAATCTTTGCTGTATAGGCCTACTGTATAAGAAATACTGGGTCCTGAACTTTAAATACTTGTGGTTATCGTTGTATTGCATGTATTTTGTAATTTTTGTATATTTGCTTTGTCTAGACATTGAATAAATCGCAAGTAAAAAATATTATTATATAATAAACTGTTCTATTTAATACTTGGATTTTGTTGCAAAAATTGTATCAGCTGGATAATGTACATATTTGACTTTATCCAAATAAATATTCAAAATTCTATCATCATTCAGTGAAAAAAATGAATGCTAAGCCACTATTTAAAAAAAAAAACATTAAACTGTAAAACCACCATTATATTATTGAGTCATCCGTATAGACTTATGACACAAAACGTAATTTCAGCTAAACGTATCACTTTTCTGTCAATTTGTCGCTCAGTATGAGTCACGTCTCACAATCAAAACCGAACATAACCCCGAATGAAAACGCTTTTTTTAATGAAATTGCCCTTCAACACAGTTTTGATGGCTATATCGGACGTAGCCTTACTAAAACATGCGATATTTTCAACCCGGCACCTCCACCAAAAGGGATAATTGCTGAATAATATAGTTTTGTGCACATCCTTCAACAATCTGTTGATTAGGTAACTTCGCCCTCTTGTTTGGATACATCATTAGCTCATTACCCATGCTTGTTGAATATTATTAACAAGTATTAAACTATATTTATTCACAATAGAACCTCGAATTGAAAACATTTGTCAAAATGCATGCTTCACCCTTGCTTCGTATATTCGACAAACCCGACAGAATGCCATATTTTTATTGAATTAGTGTTGCTAATGGCGAATCCACACGAAATGTGTTATTTACAAAAGACAAATGAATATTTATAGGCAACTGTCACGAAACTGCATTAATTCGTTATTTATTTACGTGTGGCATACACGAAAAACATTTATTGTCAATCAACACGGAATATTGTTTGTTATTTTTTGTTCCAACACAAACATTTGAATAGAATTACTACAAATTATGTTATTACGTTTTTTTAGATGGATGTAACATACAGCAACATGAATAACACTGAATTATTGCAATTATTGGACCAGTAAAATGGAAATCGTATTATCACAAAAAGGTTGGAATTAAATTCAAATTCCTATTTTGTGTTTTTGATAAATGCTACAGGCAACAATGGCAAGAGTTTCACTCATAGGTGTTTCTAAAATGGTGTGTGTGTCATTGTTTCAGTCGTGACGAAGCAAGGAAAATTGTTTCCAAGAAATTATTTTCGCTCGCCTTCAATTGTTTAAGGGAAAGAAAGCAATCTCTTTAGGATGTGGTCAATTTCGACGGTAAATTAATTTGGTGCTAGTCTACAGAAGTGAGAGGGTCCTTCAGGAAATCATGTGGAGTAAAACGTGGCCATCTGAAATATACGAAACTGTATAGAACAATGCAATCTGCAGTTGGTATATTATATACAGTCTATGATACCATTGAGTTTGCATTGGTTAGTGCCGTAACTATACACAAAATACATTGCCATCTTCGAACTCCGCAGTAATGGTTACACCGCGAATTATATCATTCTTAGACTGCCGAAGATTATCTACAATATTCGTTGATTAGCCAAACGATTATCGTGTCACAGAAACGTGTTCAATAGTTTTATTTGATTTAACTGTTTAAATGTGTCACTACCAATACCACCCTTTACAATTTCCGTTTTCATAAACGTTCTTACAATGGCGGAGAATTCAAAAGATACATCAGAAACAAACTGTTATTTTTGTTTCAGAACCTTACAAATAAAAATAGCGGAACCAATCATAGTATAACTCCCCCAAGAATTAGCCACGTGAAACTATTTCACCGGAAACGGAATTAAGACTCACCAGACAGACGCTAGTGTCGCGCTCATGCGGGAGAACTCCAAACTCTCTACACAAACTTACCTGAAACAAATGGAACACAAAGTTAGTCAAGAATTCTGTTGCAGATGGGATGCTCTGGCTATAGTAATAGTCTGGAGCTAGGAAGTAGTGCGTAGTTTATGATAGCAAGCGTAACAGTAGTGCATAATAATGGGTATTCAGAAACTGGAAAGTATGTAGGAAGTGCATGATTTTAGTAGCAGGCCAGTGAATAACTAATTATTATTAAGGCTATTCAGAGCACTCATTACGATATTTTGAAAGTCAAAGAAAATGCTTTTAAAGTTTGGTTGGATGAAGTAAAGAACTTTAATAAAAAAGAAGAAAAAAATAACTTTTTTTGGACGGACAAAAGCTCCATTTTGGCCATCATATGCAAATTTTGTAATAAGAGAAACACTGTTCTAGGTGCAATACTTAATTTAAAGCTTGATTTGTTTTTGTTTTTTTCAACACACTTTGTTCGGCTTTGAGTATAAGGAAAAATATTTTCTGAAATAACGTTTAGATGTACGATTTTTTTTGTCAATGGCACAAAAAACTAAGAGTTTTGAAACCTTACTGACTCAAAATTTGCATATATGGCCAAATGGAGCTTTATCCCCCTCCAAAAAAAAAGTTATTTTTTCTTTTTTTATTAAAGTTCATCTTTCATCACAACTTTAAACCATTATTACCTTTGACTTTCAAATATCGGTAACAGTGCTCTGGAATAGCCTTAATACCATACGGTTTTCGGGACATTGTACAGCATTTATGAGAGTGTCATAAAACAGTAACACAACTTACAAGTACATTTATTATTAATTTATTAAGCAATCGTAGCTATTTTAAAATAATTATACAATACATTACAAAATACCCAATTTACAAAAAATTACAATAAGTATTATAAATATTATAATAAGTATTGCGTAAGTAAGTAGTGAAGTACAGTGCGCTATGTTCGTAAGTAGAAAGTAGACAAACGAAAAGTGGGTAAATGCAGTGGCACAAAATAACATTGGGTGAGTGAAATTCATTTGGTGGGAGAAGTAAGATGCCAGAAGTTTAGTTTGCAAATTGTTTAAAGTTCAAAACAGAATTAAATTGGATAAATAAAATGTAAACATAAATCATAGTGTACTAATTCAATAATAAAATTTAATTGTCACACAATTCATCACGTATGAGCCTATGGCATGAGGAAATAACCACCTTTTACATGACAGATCTGTTGATAGAAAAGTCGATTTGCAGAATAACCAGCGTTATCATTATATCGCGCGCAAAGCATTATGGGAGAAAGAAACTCGGATGGGTGACTGACTGCGCCTCCCACACAGGCACGCAGTCCTCCACACATCAGACGTGTTAAACCCCCTTTCCCCCATAATGCTTTGCGAACGATGTAGATTGCACTGGTTAATCTGATTATCGTATTTTTCGGGAAATTTGAAGAAAAATTAAAAATTAACTACCAAAAGGGGGATCGAACCTCGATTGTCAACATAAAAACACTGGATCCCCCCCCCCCCCCCGCAATAACAAAAAAGGGTAACGGGTGACAAACGATTTCTTGTTTGATTTCTTCCTCGCTTAGACCAATTTATCCTTAGAAGATGTCCACACAACACAGCAATCAAGAGAGAAGACAAGAAAAGAGGATGACAAAGCAATTGACCAATTTAACCTCCCCCCTTCACTCACGCTTGGCTTCTCCCAGATTAATATTAATAATACATTGTAGTTATTGCTTGGTGTGTTCAAGAGGGGGGCGAGTATTGTTAGACTCTGACACCGGGGACCAAGGGCGGAGTAGTAGCCGCATAACACGTCATAAAGACAGACAAGGTGTGAACAAGTGAGCATCCGAGGGTTCCCACACCTGAGAGAGAGAGAGAGACAGAGAGAGTCAATCTACCACCTAATTACGTAATTGAACGAGACTGACCGTTTAAATTAGATGAGGGTGGTATATGGGCTTGTTATGGAAGGATGAGGGAATGTTATACTGCCTACATTTTAAGGAAACTAAAAATTACGGATTATCAGAATAAAATTATGTACAAAATTTAATTGAGGAAAATAGTAAAATAGCTTTATTTCTGTAAATAAGCGAGTAGACAGACAGTTCAGAACAATACATGTTTTAAAAAATTGATGTAGAAAGTACGGTCTAAGGAATTAGACCCACAATTGGCATGAGTATATAGGGAGTAAAAGCACTGAAATTGGTGGGCATGTACTTTTTGGGCATGATGAATACATTGGAATGCATACATCGAAGATTTTACCCCTTTTTCTCACCGGAGGTCAAAAATCTTTATGAAAATCATAATAGTAGTATTTATGATTCTTTGGTTATAAATGTGAATAGATCGCGGATATGTGTGGGGGGGGGGGGGGTAATACAGATAGGTATAAAACATTACAAGAATGTATTTATAGGTATGTCAAGAAAAAAATAAAAAGGGTGTACAAAATAAGATAGTACGAACTACGGATGTAAGAAAAGAAAGGAAAATAGTACAAATAATCAATGATCAATATAGATTTTAAAAAACATAATACGTAAATACGTAAGAGAGTAGAGAGTCCGTAGATATGGATAGATCCTGGCAATGGTAGTTTGCAAAAGTTGTGGGACAAGTGCAAACGGGGACCTAAATGCGTTCTGCCATGATGAGTCGAATAGCAGCGCTTGTTTCGCTCGCCCATCACAAGTTCGGTTAAACATCTCGTTAGCTTATTATTACAAGACACGACAAACTGTGCAACGTGTCCTGACTCCAGACTGGGATATTATTCCTAATTCCAAGGTGGTACCGTGATAATGCGTATACTGCCGGGGCCATGTGGTTGAATCTAGTAGCGCGTGGCCTTCACGGTTTCGCGGGTGTCTACGCTATTTGCCTTCACCAGTACATTCACACCTTCACGTTATTGTGTTATGATAAGAGAAATAAGAGTGTTTTCGAGAAATTAATAGAGTTCAATTTCGGAGAGTTCATAAATGTGAACTCAGAGGCAAGTAGAGTAAAAACGGAAATTATGAATAATTTTCACCGCCATTTCACAGCTTTTGGACAAAACAAATACAAAGTTGCCACGAGACATCCATGTATTCTCACGCTTGTAAGTATGTTATTACCCACATTAAATTTGTGAGTATATGTATATGAAAATAATATATAAATAAATAAACTTTTTTGTACAACGCTCTGGAGAAAATCTGAAATTACGTGTGCAAATTATAAAATGCACAACACTGACATTTTGATATAGAACAACCTACAAAAAACAGAATTGCTTTATGTAACCAACACTACTCTACAGTCTACACCATAAGTTACGTATAAAGTCGACGCACGGGAAGCTCCCGTTGCGTACTCCAGATGCGTTGACTTTATGCGTAACCATGGTGTATAGTAGTATTTATTACATCAAGCAATTCTGTTTTTTTCTTGTATGTTGTACTGTATAAAACTGTCAGTGTTTTGTGCACAGTTCAGAATTCGCATATTATGTAATTTCAAATTTTCTCCAGGGCGTTGTACAAACTAATGTGCGCGCTTACGAACGTGCAGAATGCAGAAGTCATCGGAAGACTATATGCCCCTGAATTTTTGAATTGATTTCACCAATCACCGTTTGGGCATGTCAAAAACAAAAATTGCCGTTAGTTTCCACCCCAAATAATTACCTCTGGCAATACTCAAACCGGTGTAAGGTTATAGACACGACACAACCTGCGAGAATCCTTTTTGTATTCGCTAATCGTGAAGTGGATTGTGTCAAGATTCTAGCAGATAGTGTAGAGTGTAGACAATCCAGAATCAGTTTGCGTATACGTTACACTTTTTAAAACCTGTCAAAGACAGTCATATCGACACTCCTATTCTGAGAGACTGTCTTTTGCACTTTTACGAAAACCCGACAAATATTAATATTACCCAAATCACATGACACCGTAAGAGGTGGCTCAGCAGTTACAGGCGCACTCCAATTCAGGAGGTCATCAGATCTATGCCAGTCAGCGGCAATCCTGACTGACAGTTTTCTCAGAGTTTTACTCGCGATGTGATTGATTTCTCTTGGATCCATTTCAAATATCACCTTCTTGGGTATATTGGGTTATTCGAGGTAAAGTCCAAGAATCAAGGGGACCTCTATAGCCAACCCTTCATCTTTTGGTTCAGAAAAAAGTACAACATTGCACTGCCCTCTAAACTGTGTTCGCGCCGCGGTTTCTGTCGTGTAATACCCCAAGTAATTAGGTCAGAGGTTAAGTGAGGGGTCATCGTCCAGTCTCTAGTAGTCAGTAGCAGCTGACGATCAGTCTCTCTCTCTCTCTCTCTCACACACACACACACACACACTCACTGTTTCTCGGAACCCACCAAACCTTACCAAAAGATCAACACACTCACTGTTTCTCGGAACCCACCCAACCTTACCAAAAGATCAACGATACTATGTTAAATTGATATACGTCTGTGATACGAGTGACACCGCAAGATTTATTTTATTATAGGGTGAATGTCTTTCTTTCGTATTTTCTTTGATTGGATCTTATAGCATGTGTGTACTATAACTATAAGATTGATTGAGAAAGAGGATAATAATAGTGAATACGTCACCCTTTTCTGCCACAAATATGGATACCACAAGAAAAATATAATCTGTTTCATTGGTCTCAATCTGAAAAATTTACCGAAATTGGAAGTATAGTCAATTTAAAAAGGCAATACCATACTTGGATTATTCGTTGAATAGATATTGGTTATGATTAAATTTTACAGCGTCATATAAATGCCCACCTACACATGCACACTTTTCTTTTGAAAATTAAATTTACATTTGTAATTTAACTAAAGCTGTTGGTAAGAAGCAAGAAAGAAGACGACATTGAAGGAGAAGAAGAAATTGAATGATGAAGAAATTGAATGAGAATAGGACATGACAGGCCAGGCAAGCCGGTTTTATTAAACTCTGTGTGCCCTAGAGAATCTGGTGGTTAGCCACCCCCTGACCCGACTTAACAATTGGAAACATATGTACAGAAATATATATCGCCCCAATAAACCATTAAATCTAATATTTAAACAGAGTTATCATTGGTACTCATATTTGACAAATCGTAGTGTTTGTGATTGGCCCACACATTACTAATTAGTATGTGTTACAAATTATGAACACAATAGACGAAACGATCATTAATTCAACCGATAACACACAGCTTAGAGTTCACGTACGATAATATTAGCCAGTGTTTTGTTTACAAACTAGCCTACCAAAACACAACTAGTGGGCATGTATACGCAGAAATTCCCGCGCAATCTACTCGCAAAGCATTCTGGGAGGCGAATGGCTTCGAGCGTTGCTCTGTAGTCGTAAACTTTTTTTAATTGGAAGAAATTAACAAGTATGATGTTGGACTATCTGCATAACCATGAGATGTCAAACGTCTTGCTATCAACTTCGCGTCAATAGGCAGTTAACTCCTCTGATACAAACCACTTTGTGAAGTGTTTTTCTACTGGTCGTAATTAGTACAAGTATTCATCACAGACGGAGGAAAAAAGCGGGAGGTTCTGATGTTTTTCGTTCTCGTTACCAAAAAATATGCAATGATAAAAACAATATTTGAGCAAGGAACACGCATTGGTAAAATTACATTACGATATCTATCAACATTAAAAACAATTTGAACAAATCCGTGAACATTTGAAAAAGAATTAATACTTCTCACATTGCCTCGTTTTTGTTTAGCATATTTCTAAGATACATTTGAATATGATCAAGGAGTGCAAAGTTGTATAGAAGTATTAGAAGTGTAATCCTTGTAAACTATTTCACAATCGGTAATTTGTGTTTGCACCATTTGAGCCGTTGTGAAATAGAAATGTTTTACTATTTTAATTTTAGACACACATTTAGACATTTATTTAGACATTTAATGAGGCAAAACACTAAACAATGTGACCTACGTGAACGCCCGTGATATGTTTGAACAATCTCACTTGTAAACAGACTAAGCTCTTTTTTATAAACCATTCGATAATGTTTTGTACAACTTATACAAAAAAAAACAAAAAAAAACAAGTATACGACGGTACAATTGCCTACCCATAAATATCAAGGAGGCAAAACATGTTGTAGAGTTCAAAAAATTGTATTCTGAACATCAACTTGTAAATAGGCTTAACTTAGTGTTATGTTTTATACTTTTCTTTTTATTTTATTTTATAGATGATGATTTAATTGATTTGATGTATTTTATGTATTATCTGAACCGTCTGCTTAGTGGAAGATAGCTCTTGAACTAAATAAAAGATGATTTGATTTGAATTTTGAACACTGTTTTGATTTGTATATATTGCTAAATGGACAATGGTGAATGGAACCTCCAAAAACGTCAATGAAAATGTGTCAAGACCTTCAGTTGGATATTTAACTCATCTTGCAGTATTGTGTGAGTTGAATGTAAATGTGAGCGAGTGGGTATCTCAACTAAACTCATCCCATACAAGGCTAATCAGTACGCGTGTCTGCCACTCGAGATGTGAGCGCTGCATCCCAAACTCTCCGTAGTCACATGGAACAGTTACGACATTTATTTCATCTTGCAAACTCTTCGAAATATTTTTAAAATATTCACAATCATTTCAAAACAGAACTTTAAAAACATAAAAAACCACATTCACACGCCTACGAATTTTGTCTGGTAAAATAAGTCAACACAAACACGCATCTTCGTGCACACACATGCGCACACATAATATTACATAAGTTGAGATTTTGGAAATTTTATTTTTTCGGTATTGGTATTTTGGACCAAGAGCGCCTTACTTCACGTTTAAGGAAATCATTAATTTAACATTATTTAGTCCAATTAGAGATGCAATTTGACTTAAGTTTTGTAGACCATATGATTGTTGCGGGTTGTTGTGACTTTAATTTTCACCAAAAAATATCATTAATTTCCCAAACGGCGAAAGACATGAATTTTAATAGAATTGCTGCAATACACACTTCGTATTACTCCAAACTGTTCAACATGCGATAAATTGCCGAAACTTTTCATTTTAAGCATTGTTTTTCGAAAAATAATAAGTTAAGTTTTTTAGCTGAAAATAGCAAATTTTCGGTTCCAATGAGTGTAAAATGCTATATTTTCATACTAAACAAAAATTTTGACTAAATAAAATTAGTTTGTAACACTCAAAACCTATCTAAAAAGTGCCAGACAAAAATTCAAATCGTTACAACTTAAAAGCAATATTTAGTATGTATAATAATTTCGCAGGGCTATAGCTACAATTTTATGTTTCCACCCAAATTGAATGAAGAGTGAACTATTTAAATGTGCTACGAGGTGTTGTCGATACTGCGGTGAATCGTCTCGTGTGTACGGCGCTCATGAGCGGCTGCCAAATGACAAGAGGATGGCGGATGCGCTCGCTCGCAGCTAGAGAACAAAGAGTGGCGTATTGATAAGAAGAACGCGCCAGACGTAGATTACTAGGGGGAAATCTAAGAGAGTAGAGTATAATTTGCAATGCAGTTTTGCATGCTGAAGTGTATGTATGGTCTAGTAATGATCATTTGTTTGGATGTTGTAATGTATTGCTGAAGTTTCCTTGAATTTAAAGATTTTTAAAAATGTACACGAATTCAAAACACTATTTCATTGATTGCCTTTTGATTCAAATAATGATAAAATTACAAACATAAAAAATTAATGTATTTGCTTTGAAGATTTTCAAAGTAGGTCCTACGCCGCCTACGGTAATTTACTTTAAACAGATTAATTTACTTATTAAAAAAAAAAAAAATCTGCTACAATGATGATTAAAATTATATAAATGGTATATGTGATATGCGTCGACTGCCTGTTTGCTCGGTCATATTTGTTAACTTCTCTTCATGCTGAATGTAAGTTATGCAAGAATACAACAAGTTATAATTAATCTTATTTAATAACTTCATTTGCCATAAAAGTCTCTGTAGATTTATTACAAGTTGACATTGTGGTCACGATTGTACGTAGCAAATTAATAAATTTGAGTTGTTTGATGCCTTTGATTTGGTATGATTCGCAGTGTTCGCAATCCATACCACTGATCTATATGTTCAAGGTTAAAAAAACATCTGTGTATCGCAAATTATTGTCGCTGCAGGGTGCTGTACTTTGATTAAAAGGTCATGAAAATCATCTTCGAAAGTCGGTAGACTTCTAAAAAGTGTATTTATTTATTATTTATTTATTATATAAATGGATATAGCGTCGACGCCTTTCTCGTCAAAATATTTTTAACTTCCTTCTTTGTTGAATGTAATTGTGACAAGAACAAACAACAATTAATAATCTTATGTAAATAAATTATTTGCATAGAAGTCTCTGCAATATTAAATTACAAAATGTTGACAAAAGTGTGGTCACGATTTCGTAGCAAATTAATAAATCTGATGTTTTTGGTACCGTACCTAATTTGTATAGTTCAATTTTTGAAAAATCTTGCCAACGTACTATAGTGTCAGGGTTAAATAAAAAAAATCTGCATCGCAAATTAATTGTCATGCACGGTAACGTAACTTCTGTAAAACGGTGAGAAAAGTATCTTCGGGAAAAGTCCTGTAGATCTTCGGAAAAGTCCGGTACGCTCGAGCGAGCCGTGAATTAAAGTGACAGCCATAGAGGATTTGGTCACAGTCGCATTTGTCTCTACAAATTAGCTGTATAGGGAAGCTCGTTGTAAGCCGACGGTGGCAAAGAAGAAAGCAGATGATCTAGGAAGCCTGCCGTGTGAGTTTGAGTTATTTCTGGAAGGACTGAGATGATTCATTTGCTACTGAAGAAACTTTACTGCCTAAATGATAACAGTTTTCTTTTTTCTGCAGTCATTTAATTCGTGTACGTGTGTTATTAATGAACAGTATCTTACTATTATAAATAAATACAATTATTTATTTTAGAAGCTGTACAAAAAAATAAAATATAAAATTAAGACCATAATCTCCGTAGTATATTTCCAAAATATCAGGGAGATATGAAATGAATATCGATTATGTGCTAAATACCGATTGCTATTGTATTAAACATCTTCTAATCTCATCACCACTTCGATTAATAATAGATCAACTCAAATTTCTATCTGCACAAACCCATTCAGGAATTTAATGTGCCATATCTTAATCGTACTCTAAGTAATATAATCATTACAATGGCCCATTTATCCACAATAATCCTAACAACGATTCACTTACATAAGTTTCCTTGGTAGTTACTAAAAATAATAGATTACTATTAACGTGGCGATTGTTCCATACCAACAACTTACATGCGACACACTTAGTAAAACACAGCTTTGCAACTATCATTTCGAAACAAATACCCTAATCATTCTCCTTCTTGCGTAGTTACTTTGACTGAAGATTGTAATTTCTTATTAAAGGTAGACAATTCAACATTTTGATAGGTAAGTACCCGCCAATTGATTTGACCCAAACACTAGAGGACATACGAGGTCGACAGATAAGCATAAGCCTACGCCGGTTTAGAAATTTAAATGGTACAAAAAATGAATTTTAATTTTTGTTTTAACTTCCCTTCGTGTGGCAAGAAGGCGCTGGGGCAAGGGCCCAAAAATATATTAAAAAAAATCATTTTTAACCGTTGGTCCACATCCGATTTTCAGTAATTCGGGATACAGTTAAATTCAATACGTATTTTTCGAATTAAAGCAAAAAATCAACATTTCTTACATTTCTTTCGCGCAACCTTTCGCAGATAATTATTACGTTATTATATTATTTCTACAATTTCAAATATTTAAATATCATAATGGGTAATTATATCTTTATATTGACATATAGGAGATTATGGTGATTATATATTAAAAAAATTGATAATAATATTAAATATAAATAACGCTACGTGGAGTGTGTTTCCGACTACCCAATCAGGTAAAGACTTATTTCTAGACGTTTAAATTGGTAACGAAGATTTTTTGCTGGTGTCATCAAATTAAAAGTCCATAAGCATGGGGTTCGTCCCTATTTACAAATAATGTGTGACCAAAAGGGAACAAAAATTAAAACGTATCATCATTCTCACAAAAATTTGAGATCGATTGAAAAATGTAGACGTAGTTCAAAAAGTACGCACGTATTTATTTCGGCTAGGGTTGTGGCGTTCTCTTGCTAATTTGATTGTGATTCGAACTTCGTCCAATCATATTCTAGCGAGACCAGACAAGACGTCTCAACAATAAATAGTTCCAGTGTTGCAAAGTTTAGGCAAGGCGTCGATTAGTCAGTAGACTCCTGCTAACTTGCACAGATCGCGGCAAGAACACAGAGGGTATTTCACACTAGCGCGAGCCGCGGCTGGCCTAG
This sequence comes from Sweltsa coloradensis, assembly GCA_024449915.1. Taxonomy (NCBI): domain Eukaryota; kingdom Metazoa; phylum Arthropoda; class Insecta; order Plecoptera; family Chloroperlidae; genus Sweltsa; species Sweltsa coloradensis. The sequence continues at coordinate 786,877 of JAMZAV010000506.1, forward strand.
GCCTACGCCGGAAGTACAGATATAAACAGTTGTAGCGCCAGCTTCTTTCTACTCTTCTGTTCCAAATAATGAGATTACATGTACCACGGGCAGTAGACTTAGTAAAAACATATCTAGCCGTGTTTGGTATTTATTTATTTATTATTTATTCCGTGTCACAAGGGCGGCAGAAAACATAATATAGCTCCAGAAAACTATTTGGTGACTACCAACCTTATAACAATAAATATTGTCCAAAATGAAATGATCACTACAAAAAATAGCAATAGAATTATAACAATTATTCATTATTCTATATATTTTTAAGTGTACACAAACATACCCCAACTAACTAACTAACATACATACTTCTAGTACCATATTATAGTACACGCAATAAAACAAAACAATGCAAAATTACTTGAAATAGAAATTCGTTACCATGGAAACTGACTTGACAGTTCAAATTTGAATGTGGTAAACATGTTTTCACCAATTAATTCAAAAAAGTTCGCAATGTATATGAATGTCCAATATAAAGACATCCTGCAGTTTGTCCCTCATTTTCAATGCATTGTTTCATTGTTTTAGTGGTGTTGCTAGTTGCCGAATATTCAGAAACATAGCTGCCAGTATGTACACGAATGTTTGCTTGATTGAACCAAAAGCTTCATCTTTGTTATTTTTCTTTTCAGGTCACAGTTAATAATTAATGTCAGAACCTGCTTCTTTCTCCCCGGAGAGCCCACACCCTCCACGAGTTTCCACTCCCAGGAAGGCCACGGAGTCTCCACAACGTCCACCATTGACCAACTAATGATCTACTTCGTTGCAAACCCAAAATCTCAACTCACACACACAAAAAAAAGAAGGCGTGCAAAAAAGATTTTCAATAATTCACTGTCGTCGAAACTGTTTCGAGATGTCCCCGTACACGCCCATAGGAAACTCTGACGATAGGGGGTCGGGGCGAGGCAGAAGGGAGACCCCTAATTAACGCCATACCAAGCATGGAAGTGGGTCGGAAGAGGCGGATCAACTTCGGCCTTCCAAGAACTGCATAGGATGAGCTTGAGCAAACTTGTTTGCAATGTCAAATTTCCAGTCACTTGAATCTCGCCAAATACAACGTCTTCGGTGTATACAATGTGTGGTTCTCATAAGGAAACTGATTTCTGATTGGCACTCATTAGTTAGCGTCGAGAGGGTACAAGCCCCCTACTGAATATCAGTACTGGGACTGGGTGGCAATGTATTTATTAAATAAGTATTTTGTTTATATTCTTGAATCTTGATCACTTCAAAATTAGGCATAATAAAGATAACTTGCTATGGGGCCAAGCAGCCCTCTCTGATTCTCGCCAACAATTTAAGTTCACTACATGATCTTTAATTTGTTGTAAATAAAATGTTAATAATCGCAATAAAATGCTTATTTTACAAAAAAAATAAGGTTTTTCAATACTTATTGAGAATTATTTTATCAATATTCTTACGTTTTAAGTGAATTGAATTGAAATGTTCCTATACAGCAAGATTAGAAAAGTAAACCCTCCACTTTTAGGGTTTTGGTAAAAAATACAAAAATGAATGCTAAATGAATGATAACATTTCGAAATTCGAAAAAATAAATGCTAATATTCAAAATTAAAATGCTATTTTTTACGTACATTTAATAATGACCCAATGGATGACGCGTTTTCTCGACTATTTAATTACTTCTGTCCGCGGATCTACGTGCATTCCAAAGCAGTTAGATAAACAGAAAAGTAACACTGACTCCAAAGAATCCAGTCCTATACTTGGCTCACTTCTAACATACTTGATAAACTCGAAAACAACTCATAAGCATTTCCAAAAAATGTTGTTTCTACAAACGAAAAAGATAAGCTATTGGGCTAAATGAGTTATTTTTCGCGATGGCGCAAAACGAAAACATTGCCAATAAAACATTCCACTTGGCACGTACATAACCAAGCGTGTTGTCAAACTATTAAATTCAAGATTTTGGTAAAAAATGGAATGTTGTTTGCTTTAAAACATCGTCATACCTGGTTTAAGATAACATAAAACTCGTACAAGCGAAGCGATGATGTAATTTAGAAGGTACAGGAATTTTACAAGGGGTGTACACAGAGGAATGTATTTTGGTGTTAAAAAAAAAAAAAACATCGCTAAAAGCGATAACTATTACAATTTTAAACACCAATTTACCACTTTTGGGCAAAATCAAAATAAATATGTAAATTATTTTTCCTCTATTATCTGCCTCTGAATTCTCACGTACGTAGAGCTATACGCACGTGTTTAATGTAATATATTCTGCAAGTCCTTCACACAATTCAAATCCCAAAAATATTCAGGGAGAAAAACACGCCTTGGATCAGAATTTCAAATTGTTCTTCACCATCAAATTACCGTTTTTGGAAGACAAACGTAAGGGTAGCCAGCCACACTCCCAATTCCAAAACAAGGGCACGGTTTATTAAATTAGCACTCAATGTAAGTTTGGAGGTTTGGTGGAAGGAACACAGCTAGATTGTCACTCAAACTCTGACATTTTAACTCACAACAGAATATTCAGTTTTGCCTCCACTACAAGGAAAAAAACAGCTAATACACGAAAATGACGTTAAATGTCAGTTTTAGACCAAAACGTGAGGTTAAAGACCCACTTTGTGTTCATGACACCGGCTGCACATTTCATGTCGAGCTCAAACCTGGACATGTAACTGTGATGTTTGAAATCTGCCGCTGTTGTGTGACATTACGACATAAAGACTCCTGCAGTAATACCACAATGTGTCAATCTCCAAAAGCTGGCTGCCATGACAACCGAATAAATAGCCAAAGCCGATTGATTATTAATGAACACAAACGGGTCTGTAATCAATAGGCGGGCACATCATGGAGTCAATGGTACATTTGTGTTTCAAGCTCTAGGTTATTTCAACGTGGGTTAAATTACAAATTAACATGTGCATCACTTTAATTAATAGATGCAATTTATGTAACACTGAGAAATCTGAGCCCCATCCTTCACATAAACCCCCATTTCTGTTCCATCACAATAAAAAACATTCTTGGACTTGAAATTGTAATAACTATTTTATGCCTATTGAATTAATTGCATTATTATTGACTCTGTATTTAATTTTGAAATGGCAGAGGTAAATAAATACAGGCCTAAAGCGTAACATATTTTGTGATTCACTTATGCTCCATCAAAAAGGACATGCTGCAGAAACTGTAAATGCTTTTGAATCTTGCATTGATGGCTGTCCAATCTACCATTTTCTCAGACACAGCAACCCCATCTAGTGTCATTTTTCGACATTAAAATAAAGTCTAGCCACGTCTTAATCTCAATCACGTGCGCATCATTCAGTCTCTCTCTCTCTTCTCTCTCTCTCTCTCGCACTCGCTCGTCAGGGGGACCTTCAAACGAGACCACCGTGGAACCACACGGTGTAGTACGAGCTACTCTACTTGACACCGAGATCAAAGAAAACGCACACAACACGGGTGGGTGCAAGCCAAACAGACACTTCTGGATCTGGGTTGGAGTAGAGACGATTCAATTGAGTTGTGGCTCGTTCTGTTTGTCCGGAGGAGTTATTATTAGCTTATCCACACAGGTGCATCCATCTATATGCATGTCCTAACTGAACTGAAGCATCTTCATTCTCGTGATTGTATTGTACTATTATTGAAATTGCATGTGAAATAGCTTTGAGCTAAAAAAAAAAGAATGAATTGAATTGAACCTCACTATGTAACAGTAAATGCCATTGGCATATCCAAGGGGTAGAGAGGCCGAGGGGGGGACCACCCCACCCCCCACCTCTTTTGCCAAAAAAAGTGTGAAGGAGAATATAGAAGAACAGTTTTATCGCAATACTAAAGGCAAATTACCATCTGACCAAAAGAGGATTTTATTAGATACAAAGTTGGTTATTGTGATGTTTTAAAACTCACAGATTTTCACCAAAATGATCTTGAAAGAGAAAACTTTTAGATTAAAAACAGGATTTTAGTAGATAAAAAGTTGGGCATTGGGGAGAAAACATTTCCGGGGACACCCCACTTAGCCTGTGATACATCTACGAAATAATTGGTTGAACCCCCCCCCCCTATGAATTCCTGGATACGCCACTGGTAAATGTACCATACTATCTTCGTTACATATTTTTGAACGTAAAATTGTAATCATTTAACCTAGGTTGGCCCTAACCGTTAGGTGTTAAAAAAAATGCAATGTTTGAAGATTGTTATTATTATTATTGGTATCTTATATTGTATGTATTCTATGTTGTAGTGTTTTTATACAGGTAGTCTATCATGAACTAAAATGTAAAACAAAATTAATTTAATTATCCATTGGTGTAAAATGGCACCAATGCTGCTGTATTCAATCATGTCTAAAGAAATTCATGATAATCATGATTTGTTGTCACGTATGTCTTACATTAATTTAAACTCTTGTATTGATTTGTTCTATGCATAATGCGATAAGCTATAAAATGTACCCACGAAATTGAAAACTGTAAAAAAAAACTTGTCAGATTCTTCAATAACAACCAAAGCTTTGGATAACATTAACTTATTAAATAATAATACACAAATATATGTCTTGTTATTTAATCTTGTATGTTAATGTCAGCTGTGCTAAAAAAAAACTGCACACTTCTTAAATATTTTTTTTTGTGTTACTTGCCATTATTTATCATGATACAATAGATATTTACTAACTAGGATACATGCAAGCTCTCACCAAACTATAATAAACTGTAATAATACACAGTCTACATTGTTGTCTTCTTTACACTCGAAGGGTTAAAACGATTGTCTTTGTCACTGTAAGTTAATTGACATAATTACGTGGGCTGAACATATAAAACGGTCATTTCGGCTACCGCTCTTTAATTTAGTCCAAATCAAATAATACGCGTGTGTTAAACGGCTGTAAAAGCCGGAAGACAATTGTCTTTGGTAGCTTGAAGCGGAAAATAAACTATTTTCTTGGCGAAAACAGGGCGCATTAGGGACACGCGATACGTGATGTACAAAGAACTGTACTATTACTGACGTGTGGTAAACTGTAGGGTGCCATTTTGTTTTGGTATGTTTACAGTGTTAAACGTCACGTGACGTAGTGTTTGTAGGAAGAAGATAATATGCAAGGAACTGTTTACAACAGCTGTCATAACTCTAGGGTAGAATATGTAACAAAATTACGCCAACATAATATTAAATTTTTTCAATGGTCCCAGTCGTTTGCGTGAACACTTTAAAAACAGACACTTTTTTTATTAAAATTGTTATAAAATATATTTACTATCATACATGTATGTGTAAACTAAACTTCAACAAATGGCAAAAAATGCGAAATTTTTAATTTATTTATTAATTATTTTTTAAATTATTATTGTATGCCCTAATTATAAGCAATATAATATAAGGGATCTCTTAAACAGCATTATCAACCCAATTTGTGTATATTTAGTTAAAGCAATTTTTACAGTTTATAGTTTGTATGGACTTTATGCTGCCATCAACGAAACAGAATAATGTACTCCTAAGAAATTTTGTAAAAACGCTTTTTATAAAATACTTTTGAACAAAAATACACCAATATTTGACAGTCCCTTTGCACAGATTAGTACCTAGACCAAGTGTAGTGAGTATCATTGCACGTCACAGTTAAGATAAGCGTACAAGAGACTTCATTTGAATATGACGACGCTATTTACCTACAAGTGTGTACAGTGTGAGGTCACGTGTTGTGTGTATAGCCCTACTCAGTTCTGTTGATAGTAAGATTCACATCTGCTTTGGCGGGATGTTATCAAGCGGCTCGCACACTGATAGGACACACGGCGGGACGCACACTGTGTGTTACACTATACTTGACAGCCCCTCTGAACAGATTAGCACCTAGACCAGTGTAGTGAGTATCATTGCACGTCACAGTTAAGATAAGCGTACAAGAGACTTCATTTGAATATGACGACGCTATTTACCTACAAGTGTGTACAGTGTAACGTCACCGTGTTGTGTGTATAGCCCTACTCAGTTCTATTGATAGTAAGATTCACATCTGCTTTGGCGGGATGTTATCAAGCGGCTCGCACACTGATAGGACACACGGCGGGACGCACACTGTGTGTTACACTATACTTGACAGCCCCTCTGAACAGATTAGCACCTAGACCAAGTGTAGTGAGTATCATTGCACGTCACAGTTAAGATAAGCGTACAAGAGACTTCATTTGAATATGACGACGCTATTTACCTACAAGTGTGTACAGTGTGAAGTCACCGTGTTGTGTGTATAGCCCTACTCAGTTCTATTGATAGTAAGATTCACATCTGCTTTGGCGGGATGTTATCAAGCGGCTCGCACACTGATAGGACACACGGCGGGACGCACACTGTGTGTTACACTATACTTGACAGCCCCTCTGAACAGATTAGCACCTAGACCAAGTGTAGTGAGTATCATTGCACGTCACAGTTAAGATAAGCGTACAAGAGACTTCATTTGAATATGACGACGCTATTTACCTACAAGTGTGTACAGTGTAACGTCACCGTGTTGTGTGTATAGCCCTACTCAGTTCTATTGATAGTAAGATTCACATCTGCTTTGGCGGGATGTTATCAAGCGGCTCGCACAATGATAGGACACACGGCGGGACGCACACTGTGTGTTACACTATACTTGACAGCCCCTCTGAACAGATTAGCACCTAGACCAAGTGTAGTGAGTATCATTGCACGTCACAGTTAAGATAAGCGTACAAGAGACTTCATTTGAATATGACGGCGCTATTTACCTACAAGTGTGTACAGTGTGAAGTCACGTGTTGTGTGTATAGCCCTACTCAGTTCTGTTGATAGTAAGATTCACATCTGCTTTGGCGGGATGTTATCAAGCGGCTCGCACACTGATAGGACACATGGGACGCACACTGTGTGTTACACTATACTTGACAGCCCCTCTGAACAGATTAGCACCTAGACCAAGTGTAGTGAGTATCATTGCACGTCACAGTTAAGATAAGCGTACAAGAGACTTCATTTGAATATGACGGTGCTATTTACCTACAAGTGTGTACAGTGTGAAGTCACCGTGTTGTGTGTATAGCCCTACTCAGTTCTATTGATAGTAAGATTCACATCTGCTTTGGCGGGATGTTATCAAGCGGCTCGCACACTGATAGGACGCACGGCGGGACGCACACTGTGTGTTACACTATACTTGACAGCCCCTCTGAACAGATTAGCACCTAGACCAAGTGTAGTGAGTATCATTGCACGTCACAGTTAAGATAAGCGTACAAGAGACTTCATTTGAATATGACGACGCTATTTACCTACAAGTGTGTACAGTGTGACGTCACCCGTGTTGTGTGTATAGCCCTACTCAGTTCTATTGATAGTAAGATTCACATCTTTGGCGGGATGTTATCAAGCGGCTCGCACACTGATAGGACACAGGCGGGACGCACACTGTGTGTTACACTATACTTGACAGCCCCTCTGAACAGATTAGCACCTAGACCAAGTGTAGAGTATCATTGCACGTCACAGTTAAGATAAGCGTACAAGAGACTTCATTTGAATATGACGACGCTATTTACCTACAAGTGTGTACAGTGTGAAGTCACGTGTTGTGTGTATAGCCCTACTCAGTTCTATTGATAGTAAGATTCACATCTGCTTTGGCGGGATGTTATCAAGCGGCTCGCACACTGATAGGACACACGGCGGGACGCACACTGTGTGTTACACTATACTTGACAGCCCCTCTGAACAGATTAGCACCTAGACCAAGTGTAGTGAGTATCATTGCACGTCACAGTTAAGATAAGCGTACAAGAGACTTCATTTGAATATGACGACGCTATTTACCTACAAGTGTGTACAGTGTGAAGTCACCATGTTGTGTGTATAGCCCTACTCAGTTCTATTGATAGTAAGATTCACATCTGCTTTGGCGGGATGTTATCAAGCGGCTCGCACACTGATAGGACACACGCGGGACGCACACTGTGTGTTACACTATACTTGACAGCCCCTCTGAACAGATTAGCACCTAGACCAAGTGTAGTGAGTATCATTGCACGTCACAGTTAAGATAAGCGTACAAGAGACTTCATTTGAATATGACGACGCTATTTACCTACAAGTGTGTACAGTGTGACGTCACCGTGTTGTGTGTATAGCCCTACTCAGTTCTATTGATAGTAAGATTCACATCTGCTTTGGCGGGATGTTATCAAGCGGCTCGCACACTGATAGGACACACGGCGGGACGCACACTGTGTGTTACACTATACTTGACAGCCCCTCTGAACAGATTAGCACCTAGACCAAGTGTAGTGAGTATCATTGCACGTCACAGTTAAGATAAGCGTACAAGAGACTTCATTTGAATATGACGGCGCTATTTACCTACAAGTGTGTACAGTGTGAAGTCACCGTGTTGTGTGTATAGCCCTACTCAGTTCTTTGATAGTAAGATTCACATCTGCTTTGGCGGGATGTTATCAAGCGGTCTCGCACACTGATAGGAACACACGCGGGACGCACACTGTGTGTTACACTATACTTGACAGCCCCTCTGAACAGATTAGCACCTAGACCAAGTGTAGAGTATCATTGCACGTCACAGTTAAGATAAGCGTACAGAGACTTCATTTGAATATGACGACGCTATTTACCTACAAGTGTGTACAGTGTGACGTCACCCCTGTTGTGTGTATAGCCCTACTCAGTTTCTATTGATAGTAAGATTCACATCTTTGGCGGGATGTTATCAAGCGGCTCGCACACTGATAGGACACACGGCGGGACGCACACTGTGTGTTACACTATACTTGACAGCCCCTCTGAACAGATTAGCACCTAGACCAAGTGTATGAGTATCATTGCACGTCACAGTTTAAGATAAGCGTACAAGAGACTTCATTTGAATATGACGGCGCTATTTACCTACAAGTGTGTACAGTGTGACGTCACGTGTTGTGTGTATAGCCCTACTCAGTTCTATTGATAGTAAGATTCACATCTGCTTTGGCGGGATGTTATCAAGCGGCTCGCACACTGATAGGACACACGGCGGGACGCACACTGTGTGTTACACTATACTTGACAGCCCCTCTGAACAGATTAGCACCTAGACCAAGTGTAGAGTATCATTGCACGTCACAGTTAAGATAAGCGTACAAGAGACTTCATTTGAATATGACGACGCTATTTACCTACAAGTGTGTACAGTGTGAAGTCACCGTGTTGTGTGTATAGCCCTACTCAGTTCTGTTGATAGTAAGATTCACATCTGCTTTGGCGGGATGTTATCAAGCGGCTCGCACACTGATAGGACGCACGGCGGGACGCACACTGTGTGTTACACTATACTTGACAGCCCCTCTGAACAGATTAGCACCTAGACCAAGTGTAGTGAGTATCATTGCACGTCACAGTTAAGATAAGCGTACAAGAGACTTCATTTGAATATGACGACGCTATTTACCTACAAGTGTGTACAGTGTGAAGTCACGTGTTGTGTGTATAGCCCTACTCAGTTCTATTGATAGTAAGATTCACATCTTTGGCGGGATGTTATCAAGCGGCTCGCACACTGATAGGACACACGGCGGGACGCACACTGTGTGTTACACTATACTTGACAGCCCCTCTGAACAGATTAGCACCTAGACCAAGTGTAGAGTATCATTGCACGTCACAGTTAAGATAAGCGTACAAGAGACTTCATTTGAATATGACGACGCTATTTACCTACAAGTGTGTACAGTGTGAAGTCACCGTGTTGTGTGTATAGCCCTACTCAGTTCTATTGATAGTAAGATTCACATCTGCTTTGGCGGGATGTTATCAAGCGGCTCGCACACTGATAGGACACACGGCGGGACGCACACTGTGTGTTACACTATACTTGACAGCCCCTCTGAACAGATTAGCACCTAGACCAAGTGTAGAGTATCATTGCACGTCACAGTTAAGATAAGCGTACAAGAGACTTCATTTGAATATGACGACGCTATTTACCTACAAGTGTGTACAGTGTGAGTCACGTGTTGTGTGTATAGCCCTACTCAGTTCTATTGATAGTAAGATTCACATCTGCTTTGGCGGGATGTTATCAAGCGGCTCGCACACTGATAGGACACACGGCGGGACGCACACTGTGTGTTACACTATACTTGACAGCCCCTCTGAACAGATTAGCACCTAGACCAAGTGTAGAGTATCATTGCACGTCACAGTTAAGATAAGCGTACAAGAGACTTCATTTGAATATGACGACGCTATTTACCTACAAGTGTGTACAGTGTGAAGTCACCGTGTTGTGTGTATAGCCCTACTCAGTTCTGTTGATAGTAAGATTCACATCTGCTTTGGCGGGATGTTATCAAGCGGCTCGCACACTGATAGGACACACGGCGGGACGCACACTGTGTGTTAACACTATACTTGACAGCCCCTCTGACAGATTAGCACCTAGACCAAGTGTAGTAGTACATTGCACGTCACAGTTAAGATAAGCGTACAAGAGACTTCATTTGAATATGACGGCGCTATTTACCTACAAGTGTGTACAGTGTGAAGTCACCGTGTTGTGTGTATAGCCCTACTCAGTTCTATTGATAGTAAGATTCACATCTGCTTTGGCGGGATGTTTATCAAGCGGCTCGCACACTGATAGGACGCACGGCGGGACGCACACTGTGTGTTACACTATACTTGACAGCCCCTCTGAACAGATTAGCACCTAGACCAAGTGTAGTGAGTATCATTGCACGTCACAGTTAAGATAAGCGTACAAGAGACTTCATTTGAATATGACGACGCTATTTACCTACAAGTGTGTACAGTGTGAAGTCACCGTGTTGTGTGTGTATAGCCCTACTCAGTTCTATTGATAGTAAGATTCACATCTGCTTTGGCGGGATGTTATCAAGCGGCTCGCACACTGATAGGACACACGGCGGGACGCACACTGTGTGTTACACTATACTTGACAGCCCCTCTGAACAGATTAGCACCTAGACCAAGTGAGTATCATTGCACGTCACAGTTAAGATAAGCGTACAAGAGACTTCATTTGAATATGACGACGCTATTTACCTACAAGTGTGTACAGTGTGAAGTCACCGTGTTGTGTGTATAGCCCTACTCAGTTCTATTGATAGTAAGATTCACATCTGCTTTGGCGGGATGTTATCAAGCGGCTCGCACACTGATAGGACACACGGCGGGACGCACACTGTGTGTTAACACTATACTTGACAGCCCCTCTGAACAGATTAGCACCTAGACCAAGTGTAGTGTATCATTGCACGTCACAGTTAAGATAAGCGTACAAGAGACTTCATTTGAATATGACGGCGCTATTTACCTACAAGTGTGTACAGTGTGAAGTCACCGTGTTGTGTGTATAGCCCTACTCAGTTCTATTGATAGTAAGATTCACATCTGCTTTGGCGGGATGTTATCAAGCGGCTCGCACACTGATAGGACGCACGGGACGCACTCTGTGTGTTACACTATACTTGACACCCCCTCTGAACAGATTAGCACCTAGACCAAGTGTATGAGTATCATTGCACGTCACAGTTAAGATAAGCGTACAAGAGACTTCATTTGAATATGACGACGCTATTTACCTACAAGTGTGTACAGTGTGAAGTCACCGTGTTGTGTGTATAGCCCTACTCAGTTCTATTGATAGTAAGATTCACATCTTTGGCGGGATGTTATCAAGCGGCTCGCACACTGATAGGACACACGGCGGGACGCACACTGTGTGTTACACTATACTTGACAGCCCCTCTGAACAGATTAGCACCTAGACCAAGTGTAGAGTATCATTGCACGTCACAGTTAAGATAAGCGTACAAGAGACTTCATTTGAATATGACGACGCTATTTACCTACAAGTGTGTACAGTGTGAAGTCACCGTGTTGTGTGTATAGCCCTACTCAGTTCTATTGATAGTAAGATTCACATCTGCTTTGGCGGGATGTTATCAAGCGGCTCGCACACTGATAGGACACACGGCGGGACGCACACTGTGTGTTACACTATACTTGACAGCCCCTCTGAAACAGATTAGCACCTAGACCAAGTGTAGAGTATCATTGCACGTCACAGTTAAGATAAGCGTACAAGAGACTTCATTTGAATATGACGACGCTATTTACCTACAAGTGTGTACAGTGTGAAGTCACGTGTTGTGTGTATAGCCCTACTCAGTTCTATTGATAGTAAGATTCACATCTGCTTTGGCGGGATGTTATCAAGCGGCTCGCACACTGATAGGACACACGGCGGGACGCACACTGTGTGTTACACTATACTTGACAGCCCCTCTGAACAGATTAGCACCTAGACCAAGTGTAGAGTATCATTGCACGTCACAGTTAAGATAAGCGTACAAGAGACTTCATTTGAATATGACGACGCTATTTACCTACAAGTGTGTACAGTGTGAAGTCACCGTGTTGTGTGTATAGCCCTACTCAGTTCTGATTGATAGTAAGATTCACATCTGCTTTTGCGGGATGTTATCAAGCGGCTCGCACACTGATAGGACACACGGCGGGACGCACACTGTGTGTTAACACTATACTTGACAGCCCCTCTGCAACAGATTAGCACCTAGACCAAGTGTAGAGTATCATTGCACGTCACAGTTAAGATAAGCGTACAAGAGACTTCATTTGAATATGACGCGCTATTTACCTACAAGTGGTGTGACAGTGTGAAGTCACCGTGTTGTGTGTATAGCCCTACTCAGTTCTGTTGATAGTAAGATTCACATCTGCTTTGGCGGGATGTTATCAAGCGGCTCGCACACTGATAGGACGCACGGCGGGACGCACACTGTGTGTTACACTATACTTGACAGCCCCTCTGAACAGATTAGCACCTAGACCAAGTGTAGTGAGTATCATTGCACGTCACAGTTAAGATAAGCGTACAAGAGACTTCATTTGAATATGACGACGCTATTTACCTACAAGTGTGTACAGTGTGAAGTCACCGTGTTGTGTGTATAGCCCTACTCAGTTCTATTGATAGTAAGATTCACATCTGCTTTGGCGGGATGTTATCAAGCGGCTCGCACACTGATAGGACACACGGCGGGACGCACACTGTGTGTTACACTATACTTGACAGCCCCTCTGAACAGATTAGCACCTAGACCAAGTGAGTATCATTGCACGTCACAGTTAAGATAAGCGTACAAGAGACTTCATTTGAATATGACGACGCTATTTACCTACAAGTGTGTACAGTGTGAAGTCACGTGTTGTGTGTATAGCCCTACTCAGTTCTATTGATAGTAAGATTCACATCTGCTTTGGCGGGATGTTATCAAGCGGCTCGCACACTGATAGGACACCACGGCGGGACGCACACTGTGTGTTACACTATACTTGACAGCCCCTCTGAACAGATTAGCACCTAGACCAAGTGTAGTGAGTATCATTGCACGTCACAGTTAAGATAAGCGTACAAGAGACTTCATTTGAATATGACGGCGCTATTTACCTACAAGTGTGTACAGTGTGAAGTCACCGTGTTGTGTGTATAGCCCTACTCAGTTCTATTGATAGTAAGATTCACATCTGCTTTGGCGGGATGTTATCAAGCGGCTCGCACACTGATAGGACACACGGCGGGACGCACACTGTGTGTTACACTATACTTGACAGCCCCTCTGAACAGATTAGCACCTAGACCAAGTGAGTATCATTGCACGTCACAGTTAAGATAAGCGTACAAGAGACTTCATTTGAATATGACGACGCTATTTACCTACAAGTGTGTACAGTGTGAAGTCACGTGTTGTGTGTATAGCCCTACTCAGTTCTATTGATAGTAAGATTCACATCTGCTTTGGCGGGATGTTATCAAGCGGCTCGCACACTGATAGGACACACGGCGGGACGCACACTGTGTGTTAACACTATACTTGACAGCCCCTCTGAACAGATTAGCACCTAGACCAAGTGTAGAGTATCATTGCACGTCACAGTTAAGATAAGCGTACAAGAGACTTCATTTGAATATGACGGCGCTATTTACCTACAAGTGTGTACAGTGTGAAGTCACCGTGTTGTGTGTATAGCCCTACTCAGTTCCTATTGATAGTAAGATTCACATCTGCTTTGGCAGGATGTTATCAAGCGGCTCGCACACTGATAGGACAGATGGGACGCACACTGTGCGTTACACTATACTTGACAGCCCCTCTGAACAGATTAGCACCTAGACCAAGTGTAGAGTATCATTGCACGTCACAGTTAAGATAAGCGTACAAGAGACTTCATTTGAATATGACGACGCTATTTACCTACAAGTGTGTACAGTGTGAAGTCACCGTGTTGTGTGTATAGCCCTACTCAGTTCTATTGATAGTAAGATTCACATCTGCTTTGGCGGGATGTTATCAAGCGGCTCGCACACTGATAGGACACACGGCGGGACGCACACTGTGTGTTACACTATACTTGACAGCCCCTCTGAACAGATTAGCACCTAGACCAAGTGTAGTGAGTATCATTGCACGTCACAGTTAAGATAAGCGTACAAGAGACTTCATTTGAATATGACGACGCTATTTACCTACAAGTGTGTACAGTGTGAAGTCACGTGTTGTGTGTATAGCCCTACTCAGTTCTATTGATAGTAAGATTCACATCTGCTTTGGCGGGATGTTATCAAGCGGCTCGCACACTGATAGGACACACGGCGGGACGCACACTGTGTGTTACACTATACTTGACAGCCCCTCTGAACAGATTAGTACCTAGACCAAGTGTAGTGAGTATCATTGCACGTCACAGTTAAGATAAGCGTACAAGAGACTTCATTTGAATATGACGGCGCTATTTACCTACAAGTGTGTACAGTGTGAAGTCACCGTGTTGTGTGTATAGCCCTACTCAGTTCTATTGATAGTAAGATTCACATCTGCTTTGGCGGGATGTTATCAAGCGGCTCGCACACTGATAGGACACACGGCGGGACGCACACTGTGTGTTACACTATACTTGACAGCCCCTCTGAACAGATTAGCACCTAGACCAAGTGTAGTGAGTATCATTGCACGTCACAGTTAAGATAAGCGTACAAGAGACTTCATTTGAATATGACGGCGCTATTTACCTACAAGTGTGTACAGTGTGACGTCACCGTGTTGTGTGTATAGCCCTACTCAGTTCTATTGATAGTAAGATTCACATCTGCTTTGGCGGGATGTTATCAAGCGGCTCGCACACTGATAGGACACACGGCGGGACGCACACTGTGTGTTACACTATACTTGACAGCCCCTCTGAACAGATTAGCACCTAGACCAAGTGTAGTGAGTATCATTGCACGTCACAGTTAAGATAAGCGTACAAGAGACTTCATTTGAATATGACGGCGCTATTTACCTACAAGTGTGTACAGTGTGAAGTCACGTGTTGTGTGTATAGCCCTACTCAGTTCTGTTGATAGTAAGATTCACATCTTTGGCGGGATGTTATCAAGCGGCTCGCACACTGATAGGACACACGGCGGGACGCACACTGTGTGTTACACTATACTTGACAGCCCCTCTGAACAGATTAGCACCTAGACCAAGTGTAGTGAGTATCATTGCACGTCACAGTTAAGATAAGCGTACAAGAGACTTCATTTGAATATGACGACGCTATTTACCTACAAGTGTGTACAGTGTGACGTCACCCGTGTTGTGTGTATAGCCCTACTCAGTTCTATTGATAGTAAGATTCACATCTGCTTTGGCGGGATGTTATCAAGCGGCTCGCACACTGATAGGACACACGGCGGGACGCACACTGTGTGTTACACTATACTTGACAGCCCCTCTGAACAGATTAGCACCTAGACCAAGTGTAGTGAGTATCATTGCACGTCACAGTTAAGATAAGCGTACAAGAGACTTCATTTGAATATGACGGCGCTATTTACCTACAAGTGTGTACAGTGTGAAGTCACGTGTTGTGTGTATAGCCCTACTCAGTTCTTTGATAGTAAGATTCACATCTTTGGCGGGATGTTATCAAGCGGCTCGCACACTGATAGGACACACGGCGGGACGCACACTGTGTGTTCACTATACTTGACAGCCCCTCTGAACAGATTAGCACCTAGACCAAGTGTATGAGTATCATTGCACGTCACAGTTAAGATAAGCGTACAAGAGACTTCATTTGAATATGACGGCGCTATTTACTTACAAGTGTGTACAGTGTGAAGTCACCGTGTTGTGTGTATAGCCCCTACTCAGTTCTATTGATAGTAAGATTCACATCTGCTTTGGCGGGATGTTATCAAGCGGCTCGCACACTGATAGGACACACGGCGGGACGCACACTGTGTGTTACACTATACTTGACAGCCCCTCTGAACAGATTAGCACCTAGACCAAGTGTAGTGTATCATTGCACGTCACAGTTAAGATAAGCGTACAAGAGACTTCATTTGAATATGACGACGCTATTTACCTCAAGTGTGTACAGTGTGACGTCACCCGTGTTGTGTGTATAGCCCTACTCAGTTCTATTGATAGTAAGATTCACATCTGCTTTGGCGGGATGTTATCAAGCGGCTCGCACACTGATAGGACGCACGGGACGCACACTGTGTGTTACACTATATGACAGCCCTCTGAACAGATTAGTACCTAGGGGACAAGTGTAGTGAGTATCATTGCAACGTCACAGTTAAGATAGCGTACAAGAGACTTCATTTGAATATGACGCAGCATTTACTAAAGTGTGTACAGTGTGACTTCATTTGTTGTAAGCTTACTCATTCTATTATAGTAAGATCACACTTGGGGGATGTTATCAAGCGCTCGCACACTGATGGACACAGGGGACGCACACTGTGTGTTACAATATTGACAGCCCTCGACAGATTAGCACACGACCAAGTGTAGTGATATCATTGCACGTCACAGTTAAGATAAGCGTACAAGAGACTCAATTGAATAGACGACGCTATTTACCTACAAGTTGTGACAGTGTGACGTCACGTGTTGTGGTATAGCCCTACTCAGTAAATGATAGTAAGATTCACATCTGCTTGGCTGGGATGTTATCAAGCGGCTCGCACACTGATAGGAACACGACGGAGCACACTGTGTGTTACAATACGACAGCCCCTCTGAAACAGATTAGCCGCTAGACCAAGTGTAGTGAGTATCATTGCACGTCACAGTTAAGATAAGCGTACAAGAGACTTCATTTGAATATGACGGCGCTATTTACTACAAGTGTGTACAGTGTGAAGTCACGTGTTGTGGTATACCTACTCAGTTCTATTGATAGTAGGGTCACATCTGCTTTGGCGGGATGTTATCAAGCGGTCTCGACACTGATAGGACACACAGCGGGACGCACACTGTGTGTTACACTATCTTGACAGCCCCTTGAACAGATTAGCACTAGACCAGTGTAGTGAGTATATTGCACGTCCACAGAAGATAGGTACAAGAGACTTCATTTAAAAAGACGACGCTATTTACCTACAAGTGTGTACAGGTGACGTCACCCGTGTTGTGTGTATAGCCTACTCAGTTCTATTGATAGTAAGATTCACATCTGCTTTTGGCGGATGTTATCAAACGGATCGCACACTGATAGGACACACGGCGGACGCACACTGTGTGTTACACTATACTTGACAGCCCCTCTGACAGATTAGCACCTAGACAAGTGTAGAGTATCATTGCACGTCACCCGTTAAGACAAGCGTACAAGAGACTTCATTTGAATTATGACGACGCTATTACCTACAAGTGTGTACAGTGTGAAGTCACCGTGTTTGTGTGTATAGCCCTACTCAGTTCTATTGATAGTAGATTCACATCTGCTTTGGCGGGATGTTATCAAGCGGCTCGCACACTGATAGGACACACGGCGGGACGCACACTGTGTGTTACACTTACTTGACAGCCCCTCTGAACAGATTAGCACCTAGACCAAGTGTAGTGAGTATCATTGCACGTCACAGTTAAGATAAGCGTACAAGAGACTTCATTTGAATATGACGACGCTATTTACCTGCAAGTGTGTACAGTCTGAAGTCACCGTGTTGTGTGTATAGCCCTACTTAGTTCTATTGATAGTAAGATTCACATCTGCTTTGGCGGAATGTTATCAAGCGGCTCGCACACTGATAGGACACACGGCGGGACGCACACTGTGTGTTACACTATACTTGACAGCCCCTCTGAACAGATTAGCACCTAGACCAAGTGTAGTGATATCATTGCACGTCCAAGTTAAGATAAGCGTACAAGAGACTTCATTTGAATATGACGACGCTATTTACCTACAAGTGTGTACAGTGTGACGTCACCGTGTTGTGTGTATAGCCCTACTAGTTCTATGAAGTAAGATTTCACATCTGCTTTGGCGGAATGTATCAAGCGGCTCGCACATGATAGGACACACGGCGGGACGCACACTGTGTGTTACACTATACTTGACAGCCCCTCTGAACAGATTAGCAACCTAGACCAAGTGAAGTGAGTATCATTGCACGTCACAGTTAAGATAAGCGTACAGAGACTTCATTGAATATGACGACGCTATTTACCTACAAGTGTGTACAGTGTGACGTCACCTGTTGTGTGTATAGCCCTACTCGTTCTATTGATAGTAAGATCACATCTGCTTTGGCAGGAATGTTATCAAGCGGCTCGCACACTGATAGGACACACGGCGGGACCACACTGTGTGTTACACTATACTTGACAGCCCCTCTGAACAGATTAGCACCTAGACCAAGTGAGTATCATTGCACGTCACAGTTAAGATAAGCGTACAAGAGACTTCATTTGAATATGACGACGCTATTTACCTACAAGTTGTGTACAGTGGACGTCACCGTGTTGTGTGTATAGCCCCCACTCAGTTCTATGATAGTAAGATTCACATTGTCTTGGCGGGATGTTACAAGCGGCTCGCACACGATAGGACACACGGCGGGGCGCACACTGTGTGTTACACTATACTTGACAGCCCTCTGAACAGATTAGCACCTTTGACCAAGTGTAGTGAGTATCCCTTGCACGTCACAGTTAAGATAGCGTACAAGAGACTTCATTTGAATATGACGACGCTATTTACCTACAAGTGTGTACGTGTGAAGTCACCGTGTTGTGTGTATAGCCCTATCAGTTCTATTGATAGGGAAGATTCACATCTTGGCGGGATGTTATCAAGCGGCTCGCACATGATAGGACACACAGGCGGGACGCACACTGTGGTTACATATACTTGACAGCCCCTCTGAACAGATTAGCCCTAGACCAAGTGTAGTGAGTTCATTGCACGTCACAGTTAAGATAAGCGTACAAGAGACTTCATTTGAATATGACGACGCTATTTACCTACAAGTGGTACCAGTGTGAAGTCACCGTGTTGTGTGTTTTAGCCCTACAGTCTCTATTGATAGTAAGATTCACATCCCTTGGCGGGATGTTATCAAGCGGCTCGCACACTGATAGGACCAACAGCGGGACGCACACTGTGGTTAACACTATATTGACAGCCCCTCTGACAGATTAGCACCTAGACTCAAGTGTAGTGAGTATCATTGCACGTCACAGTTAAGATAAGCATACAAGAGACTTCATTGATATGACGACCTATTTACCTACAAGTGTGTACAGTGTGACGTCCCCCGTGTTGTGTGTATAGCCCTACTCAGTTCTATTGATAGTAAGATTCACACTTTGGCGGGATGTTATCAAGCGTCGCACACTGAAAAGGACACACGGGGGACGCACACTGTGTGTTACACTATACTTGACAGCCCTCTGAACAGATTAGCACCAGACCAAGTGTAGTGAGTATCATTGCACGTCACAGTTTAAAATAAGCGTACAAGAGACTTCATTGAATAGACGCACGCTATTACCACAAGTGTGTACAGTGTGAGTCACCGTGTTGTGTGTAAGCCCTACTCAGTTCTATTGATAGTAAGATTCACATCTGCTTGGCAGGGATGTTATCAAGCGGCTCGCCACATGATAGGACACACGGCTGACGCACACTGTGTGTTACACTATACTTGACAGCCCCTTGAACAGATTAGTACCTAGACCAAGTGTAGTGAGTATCATTGCACGTCACAGTTAAGATAAGCGTACAAGAGACTTCATTTGAATATGACGGTGCTATTTACCTACAAGTGTGTACAGTGTGAAGTCACCGTGTTGTGGGTATAGCCCTACTCCAGTTCTATTGATAGTAAGATTCACATTGCTTTGGCGGGATGTTATCAAGCGGCCTCGCACACTGATAGGACACCGGCGGGACGCACACTGTGTGTTACACTATACTTGACAGCCCCTCTGAACAGATTAGCACCTAGACAAGTGTAGGAGTATCATGCACGTCACAGTTAAGATAAGCGTACAAGAGACTTCATTTGAATATGACGACGCTATTTACCTACAAAGTGTGTACAGTGTGACGTCACCGGTTGTGTGTATAGCCCTACTCAGTTCTATTGATAGTAAGATTCACATCTTTGGCGGGATGTTATCAAGCGGACTCGCACACTGATAGGACGCAGCAGGGACGCACACTGTGTGTTACACTATACTTGACAGCCCCTCTGAACAGATTAGCACCTAGACCAAGTGTAGAGTATCATTGCACGTCACAGTTAAGATAAGCGTACAAGAGACTTCATTTGAATATGACGACGCTATTTACCTACAAGTGGTACAGTGTGAGTCACCGTGTTGTGTGTATAGCCCTACTCAGTTCTATTGATAGTAAGATTCACATCTGCTTTGGCGGGATGTTATCAAGCGGCTCGCACACTGATAGGACACACGGCGGGACGCACACTGTGTGTTACACTATACTTGACAGCCCCTCTGAACAGATTAGCACCTAGACCAAGTGTAGTGAGTATCATTGCACGTCACAGTAAGATAAGCGTACAAGAGACTTCATTTGAATATGACGGCGCTATTTACCTACAAGTGTGTACAGTGTGAAGTCACCGTGTTGTGTGTATAGCCCTACTCAGTTCTATTGATAGTAAGATTCACATCTGCTTTGGCGGGATGTTATCAAGCGGCTCGCACACTGATAGGACACACGGCGTGGACGCACACTGTGTGTTACACTATACTTGACAGCCTCCTCTGAACAGATTAGCACCTAGACCAAGTGTAGTGAGTATCATTGCACGTCACAGTTAAGATAAGCGTACAAGAGACTTCATTTGAATATGACGACGCTATTTACCTACAAGTGTGTACAGTGTGAAGTCACCGTGTTGTGTGTATAGCCCTACTCAGTTCTATTGATAGTAAGATTCACATCTGCTTTGGCGGGATGTTATCAAGCGGCTCGCACACTGATAGGACACACGGGACGCACACTGTGTGTTACACTATACTTGACAGCCCTCTGAACAGATTAGACTAGACCAAGTGTAGTGAGTATCATGCACGTACAGTTAAGATAAGCGTACAAGAGACTTCATTTGAATATGACGGCGCTATTTACCTACAAGTGTGTACAGTGTGAGTCACTGTGTTGTGTGTATAGCCCTACTCAGTTCTATTGATAGTAAGATTCACATCTGCTTGGACGGGATGTTATCAAGCGGCTCGCACACTGATAGGACACACGGCGGGACGCACACTGTGTGTTACACTATACTTGACAGCCCGCTGAACAGATTAGCACCTAGACCAAGTGTATGAGTATCATTGCACGTCACAGTTAAGATAAGCGTACAAGAGACTTCATTTGAATATGACGCGCTATTTACCTACAAGTGTGTACAGTGTGAAGTCACCGTGTTGTGTGTATAGCCCTACTCAGTTCTATTGATAGTAAGATTCACATCTGCTTTTGGCGGGATGTTATCAAGCGGCTCGCACACTGATAGGACACACGGCGGGACGCACACTGTGTGTACACTATACTTGACCCGCCCCTCTGAACAGATTAGCACCTAGACCAAGTGTAGAGTATCATTGCACGTCACAGTTAAGATAAGCGTACAAGAGACTTCATTTGAATATGACGCGCTATTTACCTACAAGTGTGTACAGTGTAAGTCACCGTGTTGTGTGTATAGCCCTACTCAGTTCTATTGATAGTAAGATTCACATCTGCTTTGGCGGGATGTTATCAAGCGGCTCGCACACTGATAGGACACACGGCGGGACGCACACTGTGTGTTACACTATACTTGACAGCCCCTCTGAACAGATTAGCACCTAGACCAAGTGTAGAGTATCATTGCACGTCACAGTTAAGATAAGCGTACAAGAGACTTCATTTGAATATGACGACGCTATTTACCTACAAGTGTGTACAGTGTGAAGTCACCCTGTTGTGTGTATAGCCCTACTCAGTTCTGTTGATAGTAAGATTCACATCTTTGGCGGGATGTTATCAAGCGGCTCGCACACTGATAGGACGCACGGCGGGACGCACACTGTGTGTTACACTATACTTGACAGCCCCTCTGAACAGATTAGCACCTAGACCAAGTGTAGTGAGTATCATTGCACGTCACAGTTAAGATAAGCGTACAAGAGACTTCATTTGAATATGACGACGCTATTTACCTACAAGTGTGTACAGTGTGAAGTCACCGTGTTGTGTGTATAGCCCTACTCAGTTCTATTGATAGTAAGATTCACATCTTTGGCGGGATGTTATCAAGCGGCTCGCACACTGATAGGACGCACGGCGGGACGCACACTGTGTGTTACACTATACTTGACAGCCCCTCTGAACAGATTAGCACCTAGACCAAGTGTAGTGAGTGTCATTGCACGTCACAGTTAAGATAAGCGTACAAGAGACTTCATTTGAATATGACGCGCTATTTACCTACAAGTGTGTACAGTGTGAGTCACGTGTTGTGTGTATAGCCCTAAATCAGTTCTTGATAGTAAGATTCACATCTGCTTTGGCGGGATGTTATCAAGCGGCTCGCACACTGATAGGACGCACGGCGGGACGCACACTGTGTGTTACACTATACTTGACAGCCCTCTGAACAGATTAGCACCTAGACCAAGTGGAGTATCATTGCACGTCACAGTTAAGATAAGCGTACAAGAGACTTCATTTGAATATGACGACGCTATTTACCTACAAGTGTGTACAGTGTGAAGTCACCGTGTTGTGTGTATAGCCCTACTCAGTTCTATTGATAGTAAGATTCACATCTGCTTTGGCGGGATGTTATCAAGCGGCTCGCACACTGATAGGACACACGGCGGGACGCACACTGTGTGTTACACTATACTTGACAGCCCCTCTGAACAGATTAGCACCTAGACCAAGTGTAGTGAGTATCATTGCACGTCACAGTTAAGATAAGCGTACAAGAGACTTCATTTGAATATGACGGCGCATATACCTACAAGTCGGGTCACGAGTCACTGAAGTCACCATCTTGTGTGTATAGCCCTACTCAGTTCTATTGATAGTAAGATTCACATCTGCTTTGGCGGGATGTTATCAAGCGGCTCGCACACTGATAGGACACACGGCGGGACGCACACTGTGTGTTACACTATACTTGACAGCCCCTCTGAACAGATTAGCACCTAGACCAAGTGTAGTGAGTATCATTGCACGTCACAGTTAAGATAAGCGTACAAGAGACTTCATTTGAATATGACGGCGCTATTTACCTACAAGTGTGTACAGTGTGAAGTCACCGTGTTGTGTGTATAGCCCTACTCAGTTCTATTGATAGTAAGATTCACATCTTTGGCGGGATGTTATCAAGCGGCTCGCACACTGATAGGACGCACGGGACGCACACTGTGTGTTACACTATACTTGACAGCCCCTCTGAACAGATTAGCACCTAGACCAAGTGTAGTGAGTATCATTGCACGTCACAAGTTAAGATAAGCGTACAAGAGACTTCATTTGAATATGACGACGCTATTTACCTACAAGGTTTCAGTGTGAAGTCACCGTGTGTGTGTATAGCCCTACTCAGTTCTATTGATAGTAAGATTCACATCTTTGGCGGGATGTTATCAAGCGGCTCGCACACTGATAGGACACACGGCGGGACGCACACTGTGTGTTACACTATACTTGACAGCCCCTCTGAACAGATTAGCACCTAGACCAAGTGAGTGAGTATCATTGCACGTCACAGTTAAGATAAGCGTACAAGAGACTTCATTTGAATATGACGACGCTATTTACCTACAAGTGTGTACAGTGTGAAGTCACGTGTTGTGTGTATAGCCCTACTCAGTTCTATTGATAGTAAGATTCACATCTGCTTTGGCGGGATGTTATCAAGCGGCTCGCACACTGATAGGACACATGGGACGCACACTGTGTGTTACACTATACTTGACAGCCCCTCTGAACAGATTAGCACCTAGACCAAGTGTAGTGAGTATCATTGCACGTCACAGTTAAGATAAGCGTACAAGAGACTTCATTTGAATATGACGAGCTATTACCTACAAGTGTGTACAGTTGAAGTCACCGTGTTGTGTGTATAGCCCTACTCAGTTCTATTGATAGTAAGATTCACATCTTTGGCGGGATGTTATCAAGCGGCTCGCACACTGATAGGACACACGGCGGGACGCACACTGTGTGTTACACTATACTTGACAGCCCTCTGAACAGATTAGCACCTAGACCAAGTGTAGAGTATCATTGCACGTCACAGTTAAGATAAGCGTACAAGAGACTTCATTTGAATATGACGACGCTATTTACCTCAAGTGTGTACAGTTGAGTCACCGTGTTGTGTGTATAGCCCTACTCAGTTCTATTGATAGTAAGATTCACATCTGCTTTGGCGGGATGTTATCAAGCGGCTCGCACACTGATAGGACACACGGCGGGACGCACACTGTGTGTTACACTATACTTGACAGCCCCTCTGAACAGATTAGCACCTAGACCCAAAGAGTGAGTATCATTGCACGTCACAGTTAAGATAAGCGTACAAGAGACTTCATTTGAATATGACGACGCTATTTACCTACAAGTGTGTACAGTGTGAAGTCACGTGTTGTGTGTATAGCCCTACTCAGTTCTATTGATAGTAAGATTCACATCTGCCTTGGCGGGATGTTATCAAGCGGCTCGCACACTGATAGGACACACGGCGGGACGCACACTGTGTTACACTATACTTGACAGCCCCTCTGAACAGATTAGCACCTAGACCAAGTGTAGTGAGTATCATTGCACGTCACAGTTAAGATAAGCGTACAAGAGACTTCATTTGAATATGACGACGCTATTTACCTACAAGTGTGTATAGTGTGAAGTCACCCGTGTTGTGTGTATAGCCCTACTCAGTTCTATTGATAGTAAGATTCACATCTGCTTTGGCGGGATGTTATCAAGCGGCTCGCACACTGATAGGACACACGGCGGGACGCACACTGTGTGATACACTATACTTGACAGCCCTCTGAACAGATTAGCACCTAGACCAGTGTATGAGTATCATTGCACGTCACAGTTAAGATAAGCGTACAAGAGACTTCATTTGAATATGACGACGCTATTTACCTACAAGTGTGTACAGTGTGAAGTCACGTGTTGTGTGTATAGCCCTACTCAGTTCTATTGATAGTAAGATTCACATCTGCTTTGGCGGGATGTTATCAAGCGGCTCGCACACTGATAGGACCAGCGGGACGCATACTGTGTGTTACACTATACTTGACAGCCCTCTGAACAGATTAGCACCTAGACCAAGTGTAGTGAGTATCATTGCACGTCACAGTTAAGATAAGCGTACAAGAGACTTCATTTGAATATGACGACGCTATTTACCTACAAGTGTGTACAGTGTGAAGTCACCGTGTTGTGTGTATAGCCCTACTCAGTTCTATTGATAGTAAGATTCACATCTTTGGCGGGATGTTATCAAGCGGCTCGCACACTGATAGGACACACGGCGGGACGCACACTGTGTGTTACACTATACTTGACAGCCCCTCTGAACAGATAGCACCTAGACCAAGTGTAGTGAGTATCATTGCACGTCACAGTTAAGATAAGCGTTACAAGAGACTTCATTTGAATATGACGACGCTATTTACCTTACAAGTGTGTACAGTGTGAAGTCACCGTGTTGTGTGTATAGCCCTACTCAGTTCTATTGATAGTAAGATTCACATCTGCTTTGGCGGGATGTTATCAAGCGGCTCGCACACTGATAGGACACACGGGACGCACACTGTGTGTTACACTATACTTGACAGCCCCTCTGAACAGATTAGCACCTAGACCAAGTGTAGTGAGTATCATTGCACGTCACAGTTAAGATAAGCGTACAAGAGACTTCATTTGAATATGACGACGCTATTTACCTACAAGTGTGTACAGTGTGACGTCACCGTGTTGTTGTGGTATAGCCTACTCAGTTCTATTGATAGTAAGATTCACATCTGCTTTGGCGGGATGTTATCAAGCGGCTCGCACACTGATAGGACACACGGCGGGACGCACACTGTGTTACACTATACTTGACAGCCCCTCTGAAAAGATTAGCACCTAGACCAAGTGTAGTGAGTATCATTGCACGTCACAGTTAAGATAAGCTACAAGAGACTTCATTTGAATATGACGACGCTATTTACCTACAAGTGTGTACAGTGTGAAGGTCACGTGTTGTGTGTATAGCCCTACTCAGTTCTATTGATAGTAAGATTCACATCTGCTTTGGCGGGATGTTATCAAGCGGCTCGCACACTGATAGGACACACGGCGGGACGCACACTGTGTGATACACTATACTTGCCAGCATGCGCCTATAGTCCGCCTACCACCATCAGTTTGTACATAGAAATCAATCAATAGAATATTTTTTTTGAACATCACATCAGGGTATGTTTGTATACACTTACTACTTTGCATTCTTGTCCATGTTATTGTTTGTAGCCGAAGTGTTTTACTTCCGTTTTTTTTTATATAATTATGAGGGTATAGGCCCTAAATAATAAAGCACATTATAAAAAAATAAAGGATCGTTAATTGGGGAACTAAATGGCACCACGAATGGACTAGAATTATTCTAGAAGAAAATGCAGTAAGATAAATTTATGAAATATAATTAAGGATCAATTTAATGTCGATTTTTCATTTATTATTTATTTAACGTCTATTCTATTATTTTTTAAAAAAATTGAAAAGAAGGACAATTTCAGAAACGTGCCAAGTCTGCGAAGTTAGGACAGTTGGGCGAGTATATATGCTAAATATTGTAAAATAAATGCTTGAAAAATGCTCCGCTTCAAGCTATTTTATGGATGGTGAAGCGTATAGCCACAACCATTCTGACTCAGATAATTGGCTTATTCCTCCTCGGAGCCCCCAAGCAATACCTTGCCCATAAAGGCATTCACGATAGAAATGTTTACCTCAGTGTGCCATTGAAGTCAGGGAGGCAGACCCAAAGAGGGGACGGATTTCAATGGAACAAATCGTTTTGTTGGTTTTGTTGAAGAAAGGTTGTAGACCTGCACTCTTCAGTTGAAATGACCAGAACCAATTTAAACGAGGCCGAAGATATTTTGTGGATTGAAACCCAAAGTAGCGTAACCCCCGAAACTCTGGTATTTCTTTGGGGAATGGCTCTACAATGGAGGACGTGAAATTCGTATTTTTACAATATTTTACATCTTTTTCTGACAGAAAAATGTTTTTGTTATAAAGTATTGTTTGTTGACGAAAAACTTAAACAGTGTTTTCTAAACTATACGAATCATAAATACACACCACAATTTGTTTTATTTCATCACATAGCATAGGGCAAAACGTGGGAGTAAAAGCAGTTATGATGGAAAAGTTTATAAAGTCCTTCCTGATCCTGTTATAAGAAGAAGAAGTATAAGAGCATAAACGTTTTCGTCGATTCATTATTTTTACTGTGTGCCATTATTGTAAATTGTGCATGAAAAAGTTAAAAGTATGAAGAGTGAAAAAGTACTCAAAATATTTTCTAATATCTACAATTAAAATCCATGATGCCGCACTATTGTAAAAACTATTTCATATTTTAAATAACTTACCACGTTGAGCAGGGGTATGAGTATGCAACCCGCAGTACGCGAATATAGAAGCGAATACTCGATTGAACTTACCTAAAACAAAGAAAGAGAAACATTGTAGTATACAAACACATTTGATGAAGAAATAGGATTTATTTTGGATTAATGTAAAACTTTGCATTGTTTTCAAGACAAAATATGCATACGTATACATTCCTTCATTTTGTGGATATCTAACAAAATTCAACATCAGCCAGAAAAAAATGACAATCAAAGTTTTTGTGGCCGGTAGTCGGCGTGAGATGTTTATCCAAGATTTAAAATGTCCAATATGTTATTAAATTTGTTTTTATATATAATCGCTAGATACTCTTAAGAGTTGAGATCAGTGGCTGGTCCATGATAATGATCACTCATACTAGGGATCCATTGTTCTGATAACGATCTCTATAAGCCTTTGTAAACGATACTAAAATATAAAATTTTGTTTGATCATTTATCAAATTAGGCATAAAAAGGTTGAAAATATCATCTTATGGTTAAAGACAACCATAATTATTAAAACCACGCTAAATTACAGCTTTTTTGTGATATCACGAGAATGGTACAAAATACCTAAAAACTGATTGCAGATAGCTATGTGGTTTTGTAAGAACAATGTAATGCAATCAAAAATATTCAAATATAATAATCGATTTAGTTTGTATTTCAAATATACATTTTATTAATTAAATGTCAAATATACCACCACATAACAATATTTTTTTCGTGCAGGCTATAGTCTTCACAAAACCACATAGCTGTCTGCAAACAGTTTTGCGATACTTTGCAGCATTCTCGAGGTATCACTAAAATATCGCAATTCGCGTGTTTTTAATATTGGTAGAAGTCTTTACCGTTTAGAGTCAAGATTATAACTATGACTACAAATTACAAAATGAGGGTGTGCATTATTGTAATTCGTAAAGATGATGGTGCAATAGCCAGCAAACAAACACCCAACCTGTCTGTAAGTGTTGTGAATCGTGCCTCAGACAAAACCACAGAATCCAGCCGTCTGTAGAGACAGAAAGACTGTGTCTAACCTCCGACCTTCGAATATTGACCCTAGACTAGAAGTCATCACTTTGGTTACTACAACTCGAAACAGAGGAATGCAGACGATGGGACTTTTTTAAAACAACCATAAAATATTATAATGGGATTCGAGTAGGTTTTCTGTGGTCATAAATTATATGTTTTTCGTGTTTGTTCTTCGTCTTACCTGACTTTATGAGTATTTGGAAGAATGACGTTTACAAAAATTGACTATTATTTATTGCTTTGTAAATTTGAAATTTGTATAATATTTAACTAGAGGATTGACATGAGTTTGGAAGGAGATTGAGAGAAACAAAAAAGGGAATGGATGAAGGTTTGGAATATTTTTTCATCATAGGACGCAACACATGCTTCGCCATTTGCTATTTTTACAATAACTAAACATATCAATAGAGAGATATATCAAGGAACATATAATTTTATGGAAGGCCAACAAGGAACCAAATTAAATCAAAATATACAAAAATAAGAATGTGTTCATTCGATCCGATTTTATAAGCTAATGTACAGATTTGGTATTGTAAAAATAAAATACAAACCAATGTAAATATATAGTAGAGGCATTTAGTTCATGGGACTTCACATAAAATATGACAATATATTATCATTTTCAATTCAATAAATGCATGCAGAGAATCGATAGAAACTAAAGACCTTCTAAAGTTCTATATAAATGTAAATAGTGAAATGCACGTTTAGCTAGTAACTGGTGGTATCTGTTGGGGGAAAATGCAATCAAACGGTTGAAAAAAAACTAAATCCCTAAAGCATGGTCAACGTTAAATTAAAGTCGAAAATAATTAATATTAAAATTGACCTGAACCGAAATTCAGTCATTAAACCTAGGTAGTCGATTCATAGAATAATGTAAACGTTTGTGTACACAGCACCTACGTATAATAATTATACTAAATGACTGGCCATAAATTCAAACAAACTGCAAATTATTTAAACCATTCCCCATTTTACTGTCACGAATTCACATGTAACGCGTAAACAACGCAGTACGAGTACGAGAAACTAACAAGTAATAAACATAATTTGCAACTCGAAATCTAATTATCTCTTCAACGAAACCTCTTCATTTTTATGTTTATTGCTGTTTTCAATTCAAATCATTACTTAATTATATATAACGATGATATAATTTCAAAATTGGTCACATTATTTGTAATATAAAATATATGGACACTAGGTATGATCCATCTAATGACTTTTTAACACGCAATCGTTCGAAACCTAGAGGTTAAAAAAAAACATCAAAAGCAAAACAAGAAAAGCTTCTGATATATAATTACGCTGGGTCTAAACAGGTGTGAATTGGTATAAAAAATGTGAAAGAAAATTATTACTGACACGCCTGCAATAAAACTCTTGGGTTTACGACTGGAGGTGGGTAGGGTTTTACACGGAGAGTGGCTCGAAGCTGTTGGGAATAATCCGTCATGTTTATATCAGAACAGGTGGGTGAGGAGTTTCGTGGTTCGATTCCCGCTGCAGGCAATCCTCACAGAAGGTCATAATGACATTTTGGCATTAACTCTCGTTATTTTACTATTATGATCAGTAATATTTTTAGGCGGGAAGTGAATATTGATGAAAGGCCTACCCTATAAATATAATAAAAACCGTTCATGGGTGGAAACGTAAAATCGTCCCTGCATTGATAGCAACATTTTACTGACACTTTGTAAGAAAGGAATAAACTTTATTCTTCAAATTTGTATGTCGAAAATGTTTGTTTTTTTTCACCAAACTTCAAAGAAATTTAGAACTTATGCAAGGTTTTTTGTTAAAAACGTTACAATACGAGAACATAGAGGCAATTTGAAGCCGAGTTTTGTACAATAGGAACTACGATAGGAACTTAGGAAGACTATTTTAACTATCTTCGTAATATTCTGTTGTTATTCTTTAAGAAAATTGAGTAATCCATACCTTGTTAGGTGTACTTATTTAATTGCAGTATTTATCATTCGTAACTAAGTTGTTTATAATGTTGTAATCTTCGGTACCGACAAGCAGAGCATCCAGGAAATACATGACAATTCGATAAATTAGTTTGCATGTTGGCAATCATAAAATGTACATAAATAATAAAACAATAGTCATTGATTAAATAACAAAACACTAGTTTGACGGCTAGTAAAGGGGAAATTCAATGATAACTAACGACTTATCCAATTATGACAGTAAATTTAAAATATCTACCTTTTAGTTTAGTGCTTTTTTGCAATGCTTACTCTTGTGTAGTAGGACATTGGCGAAATTATAAAATGGAACTAGACTCAAATCTTGGGTTACTTGTCCCAGTACCTGAGCGAGACCGGCTGGCGGTCAATGGATAAACCCTAACAAAATACTGGTAATTCAAATAGTGAAGTAGTCAAGAAAATCACACTTTTTAAAACACTATTTTTATAAAAATTTTAACGAATCTACCACTTTTTTTGTTTTTCTTGTAGCTCAATTTTAGCCACTTTTATTCAATCCACGTTGCAAAAATAAATGGCTCAAAATTGAGCTACCTACAAGAAAAACAAATAGTGGAAAACTTGTAAATGTATTATCTGTCAGATAAACTCAATTTCAAGTAGTTTTTTTTTTCTTAAATATAGTTTTTAAAAAGTGAGTTATTGATTACTTCAATAATTGAATAACCAGTATTTCCTAGGGATTATTTATTGCCCGCCAGCCGGAGTGGATGTAATTTAAAGAAGGGTCTCGCTCAAGTACTGGGACAAGTAACCCACGTTTTGAGTATGGTAGACTTTCAGTCAGTGAAACAAGCACCCAATAATCCCAAATGTCACCAAACTCATAGAAATCACATAACATGGACAAATAAACTCATTCATTTGTAGAAAAAAACTCATATCGTACCATACACGAGTAGACTACGTTATCAAACACGACTCGAACATAGAAAGTCCTGTTTGCAATTGACAAAGATATCCCCTATCATAAGATAGAAGTTTTTCTTTTCCATACACATGTTTCCACCTTTCAAACGTGTCATATTATCTCTGTATCAAACGTTGAGTCTAACATTGTCGAATGGGTTCATGATAATCTCTTTAGGATATGTGTTATGTCTGTTACAAATACAATATTCTTCTTTGATATAACTTGTGGACGGGCACTTGAAAAAAAATGGACGATGTTTGTATTCAGACCGAATTATAAATTTTTTTTCGATGATAATTCGATTGGATTGGACATTTTCTTACTGTTCTTCATAAAATGTCCAGTAAAACTATTATTGCGTGGAACAACGCGTTGTCGCCATATAATCACCAACCTATCAGAATCTGAAGAAACCCTGCATAATGGAATATCTTTACCCCCGGCGGGACATTACCACTGTACGAGTTCGCTCGAGGCTCCTACCCTAACCTAACCCCCTAACCTAACCGGTTTCTCCGCAAAGTGCGGCATGTAGTAATGACCGGCTATGGGAAAGAATATACTATCACACCGGACCCAATTTTGATTACCATTGTTATTTTCATTGACAATTTGAGTATCTGGGTTCATATTTGAAGCTTAAAATATGGCCTAGGTAAAGGTTGTATCTTATTGTTCTAAATGTTCACTATATCATACTTCAATTCTAGTAGAGTAGGTTGATTTACTCGAATAAGTGTGCTGACAGCAGGTAGCTTACACGTCGAAATGAAGATTTTGATACATGGTAAAAGCCCACATTATATATTTGAGCATTTTGGAGCATTACAAAATGCAAACCAGCCCCAATATGTTGGATCCAAAGCACAGCAAAGCAATGTGTATTATGGAACGGCCTCGGTAGAACGGCCCTGTAAATACATATTCGGCGCTCACGAGGCTGATGGCAGACTCACGCTTTTCCCTGACAACATACAGAAGAATCGTAATCTTCATCTAACTAGCTTTACAGTGTTGTCGGATGTGCAACCGTGACTAACCAGATTGAGTGGGCCATGGACCCGTGTGTCTAGTCATAACCTAACCTCACTTTCGATACGAGGAACAGTGGTGTGAGAACCAGTGGGGGGAACCACAAACTCTCCTTCGATCGGAACAGTGGCATATAAACTGAGGGAACGCATCTTTGTGGGAATACTATAACCAAACAAACTAGAATCAAAGCAAGAACAAATGCCCAAGAATAGTTGCCGGTGACATTATAGTTTTAATTTGTAGCCCCAAAGTCAGAAGCTAAATCGAAAAAAGTTCATTCATAAAAGTAAATTTTACTCGAGAGATTAGGGTAAAACAAAATTAAGGTTTCCAAACTAGTCGCAGCCATATATAAAGAAGTTTCAACCAAATAAGATTAACGAATTGCTGAATGGAAATGTAGCTAGTTACTACAGAAACTATTAATGAAGTCTATCCTAGAAAATGGTGATATCCAATGTACCAGTACCAGTTTGAATGTTCCGGTTTAATTAATTAGATGGAAGTCACTTGGATAACATATGTCTAGGTACGAACACCTAGTTATATTCTGATTAATCGTTTAGTATTGGTACAGTACATACCCATACATGGCGGCGAGTCCAGAACACAACATCACTACCAAACTTTGCAGTCAAAGGTAAAATGAAATCCAGCCCACGAAACACTGAGGAGTAATATTTTACTCAATTTTATTACCCCCGAAATTTTAAAATACATAACCAGCTAGTAATAAAATTCAGATAATGTGCGTTTTCATTTTTGTTCGGGTAATTTCGTTACTAGCTGCCTTCGGCGAGTTTGCGTTTAACGACCGTCAGAGTCATGTTTCTACGCATCGTAAAAACATTCTCTCCGTCTTGTTGGTAGCCCATTAAAATACAAAACACACCATACGTGCATATACGACCGTTGGCGTACATTTGGGATACTTTTGAAAAAATAACGTTGCAAAAGGCAAATGTGGCTAATCTTGTTCGTATTTTTATGCACTACGACAAAAATGTATGATTACAACCTAAAGGTTTAGGCTAAAAATGTCAACGAAATACTTTATAAAGCCGACATTATTATGTAGTATTAATCAGAAGAAAAAATATTTTATCCTGAGCACATTAAAAAAAAAATACTATCTATTAAAGAATAAAACTGAGAAAAAAATAGAAAAATGAGCAAAATCCAAAACAATCAATTGACAACGTTAATTCAGCCATTAAAAGGTTAAACCGTAATCAAAATCGAAGTTTAGTATGTAGCATACAATATTAGTATTGTTTAGACTATAATTTATTAATGTTTCGTTGTTATGTTGGCAGAGATTGGTTATTTTTGTGAGAGATCACTGACAGGTGTCACGCTCACACTGTACTCAGCTCAGGAGGCACAATCCTTACAAGACAATTGTATTTGATAGGGTGGCTGGCTTGTTATCTATCAATCTATCAGTGTGGCCAAGTGAGTGATGATAGTCTTGTGCATTACTGTGATAAGATAACTGTGCTGACCGAAAGTAAAGCGTAGTAAAATGTCACCCACGATAATTGGATGAGCGTAGCGAGCGAAGCGAAGATTCCATTTCACTACACCGGAGAAAAAAAATCTGGAATGTTTTTTTTCTTTTTTTCTTTTTTTTCTGTATTTTTGTGTGTTTGTTAACACGATTTCGGCTAAACCGATACTCCGATTGCGATGGAATTTTATCGAGGTCTTCGAAATCTCTGAACTTAGAACTGCCACGTTTTTGAGCACAATCGGAAAATTATTTCTCATGAAAATCGCAATTTTACGATTTTTTTCGATTTTTTAAACATTTCTTCGACTTACAACACCTTCATGCTTTGTCCGATTGTAATGATTTTTTCACAGAACCTTAATTTTATGAATTAATATATTCGTGTAAAATTTGAGCGCAATCGAATAATTATTTCTCATGAAAATTTCAATATTACGATTTTTTCCTTTTTTAAAATTACGATTAATTAAAAATTTAAAATTTAAGCTAATTTTTTTTAAATTTAATTTAATTTTTAAAAAATTTTAACTTAGTAATGATTTTTTCACAGAACAACAGAAAATCCGCATAACACATG
This sequence comes from Sweltsa coloradensis, assembly GCA_024449915.1. Taxonomy (NCBI): domain Eukaryota; kingdom Metazoa; phylum Arthropoda; class Insecta; order Plecoptera; family Chloroperlidae; genus Sweltsa; species Sweltsa coloradensis. Next base: position 822,095 of record JAMZAV010000506.1, read on the forward strand.
GCAGCTCAATGCACCAATTACGCTCATCCAACAACGCGGCGGGACTTAAGCGTTTTCCTAGTAATATATATAAGGGAAGCACTACATAATTAGGTGATGCGGAATTATACGTCAGTCGTGAATATCCCAATTCCCACTTCGTAAGACCAAGCGACCAAGCACTCCAGTGGCAGTGTATGCAGAATATTTACTAAGATCGACTTCTGAATATGTTTGCTGCATTTCACACGCACCTACCGGATTATAAGGGAGATAACCACTAACCAGGCGGTCAAGCTATACAGCTAAAATCTTGACAATGATTAATAGCTCATAATTCTCCTTATAAGGTTAGCTATTCAAAGACGTTTGCAGTGACAGAAATGGTTGACATATGAGAAGACAATATAGTTGGTTCTCTCTCTCTCTCTCTCTCTCTCTCTCTCTCTCTCTCTCTTCCAAGAACGTGATATGACCCAAGTGAGAATTGCATCCGAATGGTGCCCACATGACATTTTGCGATTTGAAACTGCTTTGTTGTGACTGGTGGACAAAATCATATCGACATGACGTTACAAATCTCGCTATAAAAACACACCCAATCTTTAGATTAGTTTTTTCTTTTAATGGAAGCTAAAAGAGCTAAATCCATCAATTGAATCATCAAGTACTTTGCTCTAGAAAGTTGTTCTATCCCATCAACATGACGTTTATGACGTACGAGCTTTCAACCACGCAATGAATCTATGCACATTTCCATTTCTACTACATTTCAACAAAAAAACTACTTGTTTTTGATCAACTTTATAAATTAATGCGATTTATACAAATTTCACAGAATCGTATGATATTAAGTTAAATCCCGGCAATCTGCAATGATCAACTGTGACTGTGGTCTTCAAGGCGGTAATACAGAGAGATCAGTGAACTGTTTATTGCTCTTTACTCTCAAGTAAAGTAAGTAGTTATTTCCCTTAAAGTGGTAATCAGTCTCAAGCCAACCAGCACTCTCGCGTGTAAAGTGTGTTATTCCATGATGGTTTTCTCAGCGTGTGGTTTCCACGTGGAGTGTTGTGTAGTCACGAGCGAGTTATTAGGGGCCACGGCGAAGGTGAAGGGGGGAGGGGAATTATGATGATTTTTGTTGCTTTACGTCGTTTTTTTGTAATATTGATATTTGAGACGATACATGATTATAGATTAGAGTGAAGGACAATTATTATTATTAAGTCTCCATTTGCAACGGATAATGTAATCCACTAACTTTACCCGGTACTGCCACGTAACCTACTTCTTTCGAAAAGTACCAAGGGGACCAACGGCTTTACGTCCCATCCGAAAGGACGTTGTAACCTTGACAGTCATATAGGTGCCTCCACTAACCCGGACTGCTGAGCAGACGTCGAGGAGAACGAAGCCGCTACACTAACTCTCGAACCCTCCATCTGCTCTAGCCAGCGATGTACGTGTGTTTCATGGCAGAGCGGTCACCTACTCTACCTACCCCTGACCACGCCCGAAGGTTGCTTTACTTCGATGTTCGAGTGAGAACCGGCTAAGCGACCGCGGCTAAACCCAATGCCTTATGCGAGATACAAACCCCCGTCCATTCATGTAGTACGCTTCGGATCTGAGCCACAATTGTTTCAGACACCTGGACAACTATTTTGATGTGGGAGGGAATGTGGGGGTAAAGTAGGAATTGATGCGGGGTTTCAGAGTTGTGGAGAGATGATGGGGGGGAGATGGAGAAGATGAAGCGTGGGTGAAATAATATGGGGGGTAAAGTATTGGTAGGAAATTTTAGGGGGTTGAACTTAGAAGGTTGGGAACATTGATGAGGTTGGAAGAGGTGATGGGGAGTACGAAAGTGGCATGAGGGTGATTTAGGTGAGCTGAGATATCTAGCTAAGATAGAGGAGGTGACTAAGAGAGATACATAAGGTATTAGGGGGAGTGAGAAGAGGTCGATGAAAGAAGGATATTGAATCTATTTAACATCACATATCATATTACATTCATCATCATCATAAAAACAATACAACATTTGTTGGGGATTTAGGTGAAATTTGTGACTGGAAGAACGGTTAAAATAAAGGAAAATGTTGAGAGGTGATTGAAACACAACACAGAAAACATTGCCGATGAGAGTTGTCGTAGAACGAACCTCCCACCCACACAAACGCCGAAGCCTCCACGCACCTACCTCACATCAAAGCCAGCTCGCTAACCACATTGTCTAATACAATTACCCCCGCCTGAGGCAATCACAGCGCATCACGAAACAAGTTTTTCCTCCATACATCTTCGCGCAGTAGTTCCACCGTCCAGCCACCAGGGTGTTAACGTTTCTAATAAGCAATCTTCAGCGCCATCTAATGGTTTTATTGTACTTGCACTAGTTAAGTATGGGTTGCGTCACATTATGTACACTTTCTTGCTGCCCTTCATTGAGCGTAACAGGTGTAGAACGAAGGGGAATTACAAATTAGATGGATTTTATGTTAGATTCTCTAGGTAAATATAGGTTTAGGTAATACTTGCAATGCGTGTAAATATACGTTAGGATACGGTGCAATCCTCGCGCTTTTTGCTTTGAGTATAAAATAAATACCTACAAATTTAAATTGACCAGTATAAAAACTAGATAATCCATTCAGTTCCGATTTTTTTCCAATGTTTTTTATCGCGTTTTTAACGAATTTTGAAAATTATTGGATTTTGAATGAAAGCTTCAATTTGAGTTAAAATATAAATTTGAAGACCATTCCAAAAACTGATTTTTTTTCTGAATTTTCTTGCACATTTTGCATTTTTTGTATCTCAAATAACAACAATACTAGAAATATATTACTTTTCTGGGACAAACTCCATTTTTAGCCTTTTATCCAAATGTGTATTTTCAATTTTCTTTCTAAAACGGGCACTTTTAGAGCCATTGACATAGGGAAAAATGTATATAGTTTGTATTCACCAAAAAATTAGTTGGGGACCAATTGGAAAATTCATCTATTACCCGTTGATGACCATTTAAATGACCACAGGACTGAAGGGGAAACACAAGCTCAAAATTAAACCAAAATTATTGCTATAACCCACAAATTATCCGTGTCATTCTGATGGTAGGTTAGTTGTCTAAAACGTTTAATTCGTGATGATTACTTATTATGAGGATAAGGATAACTGTACATAATGCTACTGTGACCGTGAGCTTGAAGGCAATTGCAATTTACAGACTTGTACCTGAAGTTAATTATATATTCTTTCTGTTTTATAGAATAAATAAAGAGAGGTAGGAAGGATGTGAGATTCTCGGATTTAGTCTAGACATTTGTGATTACAGAGGTGATGACGTAAGAATCGGAACTTGAGAAGGTTAGTTTGGGAGGATTATAGAATTAGTAATGATAAGAATGATAGCTTCGTGCAAATGTGAGATGGTTTCTTTTTTTATAATAATAAAAATATTAAGTAGTTTTCCGAGATTTTCTGATATTTTTTTGGAAATGAATATCATGGCCACACATGTAAAAAAAAAAGGGGGGGGGGGCGAATACCATTTAAAAATTATGTATTTAGGATATATATGAATGTTGACCACCAGAGCTTGTACTTTTCTATTTGAAAAGAATCTGAGAAAATAATGTACTCAAAGAACAGGGTCAGTGAATCGATAAGACTTCGCTGCCCCGCACCGCCACTATTCTAGCAATCACTCGCTGTACGCACGTCTACGGGCCAAGTTCATTCAAAGGGGAGTTTCATAGATATGAACGCCATATTGGCTCAGTTCGCGTCAGCAGTCGTGAAAAACACATGGTCCAATAAGCCTACGGCTTACAATCACGGGAGCAATAAGATATCACCGCTCCGCACCTTCAATTTGTCTCTACTATAATCGTTATTATAGCTGCTCCAGCGGAAGAATGCAGATGTTGGCGGCATCGGGGGGCCAATGAGCGATCAGTATTTTAAATTAGGGGCCGCTGATTGGCTAGATATAGCCCGCCAATGGTCAGCATTTGCAAACTAACGATGGAACAAATCGACTTGACCAAGGTTATCGTGACGTTTGTAGATCTATATCACAGATAACAGATTGGACATAAGTAGTGTAATATATTTTCTGTGTCTATAGCTTACAAAGTTCACAAACAGATCACTCAACTAGAATTCACACCTCTCTCACTAAGAAGAATATTCTACACAACATACTCGTGGAAGTTTGTTACATTCTATCCAGATCAAAATCTCAGGAGCTAAAGATGTGAAACTGGAAACCTATTATGATTCGCAATGTGGGAAAAGTTAGGTGGAAAGATGGTAATAAATTCCGCAAACGTCAGGATTAAATTGTTTGTATCCAGTGGAGTAAAATAATGCATACAGTAGTGCACGCTTGTCAAGGTTTTAAGTCCACTTAGTCTGTATACCGAGAGGAGACGGGTAAGTTATTTACTTCCTGTCTCGCTGAAGAAAAACTCGAAAGCTGTTTTAGATTGAACTTAGAATAGGTTGTTATTGTGAGTGTGACTGTATAGAAGAACTAAACTAGCAACACTCGACGAAAACAATGAAACAAATTACTAATCGGAACGAAGGACAAGACAGATTTTTCAGGACGTAAACAAAGTACAAACTAAAACAACGCATATTTATAGAAATTAAAAGTCGTGGAGTTGGAATTTACCAAACAGTTCAAATATGAGACTTGAAATTTTTTGTGACAGCAACTTTTTATTTTAATTAATTTGTATTGATTTTGTTTGTTTACGTTCACAACGACCTGTGGCTTATCCTTCGTTTCGATCTGTTTTAGTGTTGTCGTGAAGTGATAATATATCATTTGCGCACATAGCTATTTCCACGTGTTTTTTTTGTTTTTTTATATGTAACTATCTATTTTAAGCTACCTCAAGTTTACATATTTTATTAATGTAACACTGGATTTTAAAACAGGACATTCAACGATGAGTTTTCTTCTTATCTTCTAGGATATGTGAAGAGCTCCTACGTAGCTTTGATACACGAGTTTGAAACCTTAGAACCTTCAGAGATAACACGCGTAATCTTATACCATAAAATGAGCATTTTCAACAATCGTTTTGTTTGTTTGTTTTTTCGCCACAATTGCTCAAAAATGGTGTCACTGGAGACTAAACATGCAGCAGCTGTACTAAAGTCTAATGAATATTGTTGGGTTACTCATGATTTCAGTGTTGAAAGTCACAAGGTCATAAAACGTACCACTTGTACATCTTCAGGACGACGTTAAAATATACGAAATTTGCAGTTGTGTACATAAAATATATATTTATCAAGTATCAACAGCTTGGATAGTACTGTCATTGCAGTCACACAAAGTTAGGCATGAAGCCATAAAGTTATGAAGTCAACATTCAAAATTATCAAAATTGAAATTGTACTAGTGAAATTAATATTTCAATAATGGAAGCGAAAGTGGAGACAATCTTTTATACCTAGTGTTTTCATTTGAATGCGTTAAACACAAAATTGAAGTCTTGACATTGCAACCATATTTATTAGGTAGGGGAAACTGATAAGTAAATTAACGTACCTAACATATCATTGTGGTAAGTTTACTTTTACACAGTCAATTATCGATAATTGATGTCGAATTGAATTGCATTGTAATGAGAAAACGAGAATTATTATCGAAATTGGGTTTTTTTATTGAGGGTAATATAACTTTAATCTACTTTAAAAAATACAGTCTGTTGTCTTCTAACACCTAATATTTGCATTTTGTATTGTATTTTATTACACATTAAAAATCGTTTTCTCACCCATCCAAAAGGTGTTTACGAGCAACACCCCGAGCCAATTATTAAAATAAGAGCCGGATAAAGTAAACATCATTGGTAATAAAAGTGGTACGCACGGACGCACACACGCTCGCGCTAAATGCCGTGGGGTTGTTATGGATTAGCTTGCGTGTTAGAGAGTTGGTTTCGAATGCGCTTTCTCGCATATTGCGTGACTTGTGTCGTAAAGGGCGAGACAGGTCCAGAACTCTGGGGTCGAACAGGAACGAGTGGCGATAGATCGCGACCTGTCAATCCTGATGAAGTGTTTCCCTCAAGTGTTGGGAATAGAGTTAATATTATGTAGGAGGGTAGAAAGAAGACACATTCGCTAAAAAATATTGTGATAATTAATTGGTAATAATAATGAGAATTGTGCTCTGTAAATGGCTAATTACGACAGTGAACATAGGTTTTTAACAAAAACATAACAAGATATCATTGAAAGTGAATCAAGTAGTGTCAAATTCAGGTAGGGTTTCCCATTTTTTCAGTATTCCTTCCCCCCCCCCCCCCCCCCATAACAATAATACCCCCAACAATAATAGTCATGAAGACTATCAGACATTACAAACTGTTATCAGATCATCTATCAATCAATCAGAAAGAAACATATACAACGATGGCACTTAATTTTTGTTATAAATCAGGTTCTAAACTTTTACAATTCCAAAAACAAAAACGTGTAAGACGGGCAACCGGGCATTCTGATTTTTTTTTTAAGCCGCCAAACAAATATATTTTTTTTGTATCGTTATATTAAAATCGAGAGGTATAATTTATATGAAATTTTTGTTTTGTTTCATTTTTGATAGCTATCGACATTGCCATACATTACAATAACAGACCAACTTCCCGGGACACTGACATAATTATTTACGGCATTACCTTGTAATGTTTGCCTCTTTGTAAACTGCAGGATGTATTTCCTCAAATTCACAAGTATCAAAAGAGTTTTGATTATTGACAGACAACAATACAGCTGATAATCTGTCTGGAAAAAGGGACCGCCACAAACGCAAAAAATAAAAAATGAAAATTGTATTTTATATTTATTTTCCCAGCGCCGGTATCGTTGACGAAGATCAAAGACCATGTCAGCGAAACACATCATCTGGTGATTATTGTCTCAACGAGAAGAAATGAGACTGGTGTGAAACGTAAGTACGTCTAGCTTTTGATCTGTGCTAAAGTAAACAATGCCAGATGCAATCGGCCCTTTCTAATTATGTATTTTTTTTAAACATATTTTTACTACGACAAATTGCCAAAGAACTATCTTCTGAAAAGTTCTGTTTAAATTGTAACACATTTTAATTTGGCATATTTATGTTCAGAAAAGTTGTCATGCAACAGTAACTGTTGTTCTATTTGAGTTATCGGAGAAATTTTGAGTATGTGTAAATACTAAATATTGCATTTTTCCTGCAGAAAAGGGTATTATGCGTAGGGTAAGATCAAGCTTAGGAGTGTTTCTAGTGTGTGATATAAATAGACATGTAATATTGTATTCTGGAAATATATGTGACAGCGTGGTCAAAACATGGGGTAAACTCCAGCATCTACATCATTGAGAGGAAGGTCTTTGTGTTTGATATAAAAATGCATTTTTGTTTTTGTTTTCCCAAAAGTATTGAACTGTCTGCGAAAATTGTTCTAAATTTAGTTGCAAGTGGTTTATCTTTTCCCCCTGTAATATGAAATCTTGTAATAATTATACGGCTTACAGTAAAAAAACACAATTCTTGAGATTTCAGAGGCAGATAATTGTGGTACAACTTATAAATGACATCTTTGATTTGTTTTTAGCAAAAGCGGTGAATTGGTGTTGAAAATTACTAACGATTTTCGTTGTTAGCTGTATAAATTTCGATTTATGATAAATCATAATTTTAATTTAACAACTTGGTACGTCTGATAACAGTGCGCTCCATCTTCATCGCTACAGAGTAAGAAATATTCCCCGGTGTAACGTGAGAAGTGCAATTACTTCTTCAACTAACTGCACTGATGCATCCAACATGTGCATAAGAAATGCATAAGTTTTTATACAGCGATTCACTCTTGTCCTTGTCTACAAGGAGACACTTGAGAGATGTGAAATGAAATGCAACTCACAGTAACGGGCGCGTCTGGAAATCTAGAATGATTGTAGTGTACATTTCATTTTTTGTTGTTAGACTGAAGCTACTAAGGCTACACGTGGGTGTAATGCAACTGCATTTTATTCTTTGAATACATCCAAAGGGTTATGCTGAGTACAGCCAAAACGTATTTTATAGAGATATCTTTTCAGTAGAGGAGGATTTTACACTTTCATAAAAGAGACTTCTCAATAAAAATGCTGTCAACGCCGATGTTCAATCCCCCCCCCCCCCCCCCCAGAAGAAAGTTAATTGAAAACCACAAATCCACATCAAATTACTTTACACAAATATACCCATTTGTAGATTTCTGGGGGGAGGGGGGGGGGGGGGTAGTCATATTTTTTGATAAATTAATGATTGCCTCGAGCGAAGATATAAGTACATAAATTTTAAATAATGATCATTTTGCATCTTACGATCAATTACACAAAGAAGTACTATTCTTTGATTAAATTTAAAACAAATTCTTTACTTGTATGGAATCAATTAAGATATAAAAAAACAATGCACCAACAATCCAAAAGTCTCGGTACCTTAGTGGTAAAGCACCCGACCGGCAATCGGGAGACAGGATTTCGATATTCCGCTAAGAAGGGTTTAATTATATATAGATATTTCTTGATTGATTACCATATAATTAATTGCACCTACGTGAGTGTTTCCTGGTTAATTTAATTGAGAAACTAATTCTCAACTATTGTAGCTGAACAATTGAAACAATCTCACATTCACTTTTGTATAGGTACTGTTTTACGAATGATATTTTCATTAAAATCTCATTTTTATTCATATTTGAAGACAAATAAAAAAAAAACAATCTCTTTCTACGACAAAAACAAAAAACTATTTTTTTTTAAACTCCCCTCTATACCTAAGTATCTTACTCGCATTGTCTAATGTGAATACTCATTACGGTCCCCTACATCTATGCAAACCGCCACACACACACACACACTTTTCAGCTTATCAAAACCAAAGAGCTTGAATGGAAGAACCAAAGAGAGTGGAGTAATGTTTTCTAAGGATATAATTACAGCAATGGATGAGGCGCCTCGCTTTTGACTATCGAACAATAGCCACAATGCGACGCTCCAAGCAGCCACGGGTGTAGTATAAAGTAATGGATTTCGATGGGCGAGAATGAAAGAGAGGAATGAAAGATGTGTTGGAATGGGGGGATGGAAATATTTTGAGTAGCTCTACTTATCTACTACGTCGATTTTTGTATTTCTATTTTTAATTTGATACCTCAATAAAAGCTGTCTTAGATAAAATGGAGTTGAATCGAGTGATGACTGATGAAGGGAAGACGGACAATCAGAAGATGAAAATATTTTAAGAAGATGCACGACTAAAATATATTTAAATCTTTTGTAAAATTGCATACTAATAAAAATTTGTAAATAAAATGAAGGAACTCATACGGTTGTATGGCAAAGATACATACACTGTAATAAACTAATGTACTACATGGATACAAAATACCATGGACGAACTGAAAAATTGATGATTAGGCCTACGATATTTTAATGGCGAAATTGGTGTTGATGATATATTGATTGGACTTTTTGTAGCTCATAAAATGAACTATATTCAAATTGTTATTTTGTACAATTCTGAATATATACACATGATTTTGTGAACTTTGATTTAGAATAAAGTCACCACAAATCACAAATATTTTAACATAAGTTTGGCAATAATATTTTTATTACAAAAGTTAGCGCAAAGTGCATGGCTATACTCTTATGAATATATTGTTATATTGAATTAAGGGGGGCTACTTTAGTTCAGGAAAACTTGTATAGTATAAATACATTAACAAGTAAAACGCAAATTTGTTAAATGTTTAAACTAATTGAAAACTAGCCTTTAGGCTATATTTTACAGCCAGAGAACTGCGCCTCTCCAACACGTGGAATTTCATAGTTGAGCTCATTTGCAACATAGAACATCCTAATATAATATGACTAGGAAAAACGCTAAAGTCCCGCCGCGTTGATGGATGAGCTTTTTAAAGTTTAAAGTTTGCTTGGGATATCTTTACTTTTGCAAGTGCTTTGTTTTGCTGCCTACGCATTGTAGGTGAATGTTGTCAAGTTTCTTTTGTTTCTTGTCAATTGGTATTATTTACCGTAAAAAACTTATATTAAAAGCTTTATTTCTATGGATTCTGGCTAACTTTTTCAACTTTTTCTTTCAAAAGGTACTACATCACCATAACCTTAATGTCCATGTATAATATGAACGTTGTTGCCCCACCCGTTTGGTCAGAATTGGCCCAAATGGCACGAAAATATCGCACAAAAAATAAAAAAAACTTATATTAAAAGCTTTATTTCTATGGATTCTGGCTAACTTTTTCATTTTTTTTTTCAAAACGTACTACATCACCATAACCTTAATGTCCATGTATAATATGAACGTTGTAGCCCCACCCGTTGGTCAGAATTGGCCCAAATGTCACGAAAATATCGCACTAAAAATCGAAAAAAAATCGTAAAAGTACGATATTCATGAGAAATATTTCTTCGATTGTACCCAAAAACAATACACCTCTAAGTTCAGAGATTTCGAAGGTCCTGTCAAATTTTCATCAAGATCGGATAAGCCGTTTGTCTGGTAGAGAGTTAACAAACAGACAAAAAACAAACAAAAAAAAAAAACAAACAAAAAAAAAACACTCGAGCTAAATCTTTTGGGGGGTCGGTGAAATTGAAGTCTTCGCTTCGCTCATCCAATAAGAACGGGTGAGAATATAATAACCACAACTCGCAATGGCTCCTATCGTTAAGAAATCTGCACTTATTCTCCTTACAGTAATTTTGCTCCTTATGTTTGTGTCAAGTAACGTATTCTATTCACTGACTGGGATTCGTAATATTGTCTAATTTGTGGCCCTTGTGCGGATACTTTGGCAAAGTAACAATACAATAAATAATTTAAATGTGTAGTTGTACAATACACAATATTTGACAATATTTTATTCCTGATATTTAGAACTTTCTTCAAAGTTTTTTTCTAAACTAAAGTTTGAACTAAGGAAAAATAAAAACAATCCAAAAATAAGAATAAATAATAAACAAAATGACCACGAAAAAGAATAAAATATTGTAAAAGTGCAGTGTAATGTTCAAAAACATTCATTTAAATAAAAAATACCTGTTCTCCTTTAGTTTATTTTATATAACACAAAAATAAACGTTTAATTTAATTTAATTACACATACTCAGAAAGTTGTATTCTTAAATGGAATTACCAGGTAGAATCAAATGATAATAATTGGCTCGTAATAGCATTATCAGTTCAAATTGGCATTCTTCCCTATTGATATCTATAAATAAACTAAACATGCGCATATTTACCGCTATCCTAATTCCAGACATAATTTATTCACACTTCTTGTATATTATACCACATGCCATTCTTATCGCGAATACACTCTTATGTCCGCAAAGCAACAATTTTATAACAATATCAAAACTTAAGTTATTTTAAAACAATTTTCTCACATTGCATCTCTGTTTGATTATAAACAGATTGATATTTCGCCAATTCAGACCAATTTCATAGATATCCAGATATCTACAATTGCAACAATCTTGTTTTTTTTTTTTTTTTAGTAGTCGATCCCTATTTATTTTCAAATGCAACTTCGATTATGATGGAAGAGGAACGCGCCCCTATATTTTATAGTTCGTTCAAAATAAACTCGTTTCATCCCCAACCAAAACAGGACTAAGGAAAGTATAATAATTTTTTTCTGAGCAGGAAACAATTTTCTTTACGGACTAGAGTGTCCATGGCAAGTCTACTAGTAAAAAACATTTGAAATTAACAAATTTTACAATCAACCTATTTAAAAAAAACTCAATCATTCAATCATTATGTTTGAGGAGAACGCCAAATGTCATAATCTGCTGTATTAGTTCTGATGGTAAAAAAAAATACACAAATAAATAAATAAATGAATGGATGAATGGATGAATGAATGAATGAATGAATGAATGAATGAATGAATGAATGAATGAATGAATGAATGAATAAATAAATAAATAAATAAATAAATAAATAGATAAATGCAGTTCACACTAGAAAATCTACTTATGAAGAAACAGACATACAGAGACAGACAGACAGACAGACAGACGCGTAGTCAGTCAGTCAGCCACATGTGAATTGTTAAGTAGACCTACGCAAACACGCACATTTCTTCACGCACACGCAATACACATTATCACAAAACACGACACCCAACCCCAAAAACAAAAAAACTCCAAGATTATATTATTTTGACCCCAGGTTCTTAATGAATTGCTTCAAATGAAACGACATACATGCATGATAATGATAGGAAGAAAGAGTTACACTTAGGACAGATGTTTTATTTAAAGTGTGTGTGTGTTTTGTTCTGTAATTAATACGCAGTGGACTTGCGGTTTGTGTGGTAGAAAAGAGTGGAATTATCATTATCATTACCATGCGTGCGGATATAGGCTGACTGAGCGGTACTGGTTTGTCATCAAAGAACACGGGTGGAACGTTTACAAGAACACGTGGTCCCAACTCGCCAACTGTTTTCAGTTCTCTTTCATTTTACACCTTAATTACGACAAAGTATCGGAAAATATGTTGTTTTGTTGGTTTAAAATTAAATATGGGGTTGTGGGTGTGGAGTATACAATTTTTTGTTTGTTGACAGTTTGATGAGATGTGGAAAATCTATTGTATGGGAGATTTCAAGTTTTTGAATGAATCAAAAAAGGTGGAACAAAAAGTGCACATAATATTATCCCCCCTTTTTTATTAGGTGAATGGTGTTTGATTGCTTTGTAATTTGTAAAACATATTCAAAATACCATTAAAAATAGATGTAGTTGGGTTGTGGTAGCTACTTCGTAGAGGAGTAACCTCTTTACTAGTACTTTACTTTACTTTTACTTGATTGTACTTTTTATTTTCAGTGGGATCGATTTAATTTTCCTATTCCTGCAGCCATATCGTTACATGTACACACAGCTGTGTAATTGCTAAATAAATTAATGTACTCCCCTATCCTCAACATTAATCATACATCGGTCAGAAATGCAGAATTACTTATTTGGCGTTTCGATTATTGTTGGTAGATTCTAAATACTTTAAAATTCGATTGATTTAGTATTTATTTTCTAAAATCAATTTATTGAAGGTGCTATGATGATTTAGTTCTTACTTATTCATGTAACGTATAATATATTTGAATGAAATTAGCTGATAAAATTGAAATATGGTCTATGAATGCCTTATGATTATTAAGAATCGCGTAATGCAGTTTCACTTTTAGAATAGTAGGTTGAGGATGGAATATATACGGTAAAATTAATTAAATGGTCAAAGATCAATTGAAAATAATTGAAATGTCACTACTTAAAATAATATGAACAAAACACAATCTAATAAATTTCCAAAATATCCCAAAATTCTATTCCCGTCCGCCATACAACACAACAAATATTCGTCAAAGAATTCCCCCTTTGATGTTTTGCCCTGTGATAAAATGTATATTAATACCTTCAAATCAAATATTCTTTTGTCGAGGACTGAAGTAGGCTACACGTTTGCCTTTTGATTATATTCTATTGTTTAACACGGCGAAATGGAAATTGGTCAAACTGTTGCGATAATTCTGGTGAAATTGTGAATTTTGTCGAGATGGGGCGTGAAATTTTTATCAAAGGCGATCCCTATGAAAGGGAACTATCCAAAACAGATCAAAGTGATATTCCCATGCCCTCAAATAATAAAAACGAAATTAAAGGGGGAAGTTAACAGGTAACGGTAAACATTTATTATAAGTGTTCACATTTTATTGTGTACGAAAGTTAGAATCGACCAAGGCCTTTGAGTTGGGAAGGGACAAATTGTCATAAAGTGTGCCAAAATGGGGGGCCGAGAGCAGTGACCAAATTGTCGAAATTAAACCATGTGTTCCAGTACGTTGTTACGATACGAAACATTGAATATTTGTCAGTGAAATATTCATTTTTGTTTCATAGTAGAAGACAATTAGGCCAAGTTGCAATTAAAATATCACAAAATATAAACTGGAGAAACAAAATTTTAACGTAGGCGTACTATAATGTGACTTAAAACACGCATTGAAGGCTTGCAGCTTGTAATTTTGATTTATTTTTATTTTCACTATTAGATAGACATACTTTGAAGTTGTGTAATGATAAAAACATATGTTTTAAACTGTACACAAAAACAAAAATAAATTAACTAACTCCCTTGGTACCAATTACTATAACAAATACACCATTGGAAAAAATAATATATCTGTGAATAACAAGGTTCATTATGAATATGAATACACGTTTAGAGGTATCGAGTAGACAATAAGTTAGGATCTACCACAATTCAAAAAGTGTTTTTGTACTAGTCTAGTAGTTGTCTAAGGGGCTATTATACCCGAAATGTGGAAGACCTATAGGTTCAAACCCCCGGTCGGGAAAGATTTTTTAATTTCTGGATTGTATTTAAAAAATTATAAAACATATTTTGATATGCATACAATACTATGGAAAACAGCCAGTACGAAATACGAGTAAAGATTGCGAGGTTTACACAATGTCCCAGCGGAATTTAGAAGAACCTTGGTTCGATACACCTTGGTCACTGCTATGCATGTAATCAAAAAAATTATTCGAAAAAAATGACTTCTTCAAGAACAAAAGCATTGTTGTTGAAATGAAACCTACCCATTTCAAGCCAATTTTTCAATTTATTATTTCTTGTAGGTTTAAATCGCAACGGATTGTGCTCATTTTGTTAGCAGTTCTCAGTTACCTGGTCACGGATGTCTGTTTAAAATTTCAGGTCAATCTATTTGGCCATTCGGCCGTATGAGACCGGACAGACTTATATTATATATGTCTGTCACAGTAATGTTTAACATTTAACATGTTGACAAATTAATCACGACGAAGGCTCGTTTGAGTTGAAGTGTTCCTCAGTCGCTTCGCTCCCTCGTCTAATTATTTTGAAATGTGTTAAATTATTAAATAAATTATTATTGGAACGTTGTGTCTGCATCTATGTGATTAGATTTATTTAGTTGTCCTCCTTTGTAAATCAGCTTTTTTAACTGAATTGGATAGACGTTAAATAAATAAATAAATAAATAATTATACATGTTTTTGTAGTTCTTTGTAAATCTGTGTATAAAACTGAATAGGATAATACATACATTTAACCCACTTCCTTAATTAAAAATAAACATATTCAACTATCAAATTTAAACGGTAAACGTTTTAAATTAATATAAACACATCCAAGAAGAAAATTAGAACTGTATGCCATTGGCCCGGTTTAAATTTAACAAATCCAAGAACTCAACAATTATAACTGTATCATTGGCGTTGGCTCGATGGCTCGATTACAAGTAGTAGACTATTACACAAGCTAGATTCCTCGTATGACATGGGCTTGGCTGAATGAAAGCAACGTATATCCAAATCCGTCTCCGTACTCGACACTATGACACTTTCTCAACATTCGATACAACATGTACGGTCTTGTGACCTAAATGTGAGACGTTGTGGCATTCCGCGGCTGCATTCCTTGAACTTGGGATTCTACGCGAGCAAATTGCTGGCGATTGTTGGAATACCAAGGAAACAGTTTGTTTTTGTTGTGTTATTGTGTGGGAAAAACGTAGAAGCAGAAACTATTTGATACATAGAATAATTCATAATCGAAAATTTGGCTTACTAAGAATAAACGTCTTGCTTTTAAAAGTTCTGCTAGGCCCTAGTTATTATTTTAATTTCATAATAGTAAAACTTGTTTATCTTTAGCTGATAAACTGATTTTCAGTGAGTGAGGGATATACTATTTATGATGTGTTTCGGACGGTAAAACTAAAAGTCGTATATTTATTTTATTTACATTGATTTTTACAGTTGCACATTTGTAGGGAATAAATACGTATCGGAATTAAGAATTTCCTTTTTGCATTGACAGAAGGAATAAGGGGAAAGGACCAGCGCGCCACACAATATTCATGTATATATACAAGTAGTAATAGATGAATCTGAAATTAAATGTTTGGCTCGTTTGTCTTCTGGTTAGCGTCTCTGCTTCCAATGCAAAAGGTCCGGGGTTCAATTCCCGCTCTAGGCAGAAGTTTTTGAACTTTCCTAATAAAATATATACCATCTTTGGGGGGGTTATCGCTCACTCGTCGATTGCGTCGGGGTCTATAGGGTTGGCTTGATCACTTTTGTTTTATGTCCACCACATGAAAATCAGTTATAATTATGTATGATTATATGACTGAGTGGGTAGACTCTTAATACGAAATTATTTATTTGATTTGTTGTTTAAATATGCTTGAAATTTAAAGTATATATATATATAACAACATGCAAATAATGTTTTTGATTTATTCTACTAATTTTGTAACTATACGCCATTTATATTAGTCACAATACGATTTTGAACAAACTTCATTGCACCGTTACAGCAGTCAGTCGATTTGTGAACCGACACCCACAATCCAGAAAGTGTATTGATAACACGACGTTTCACAGCTGTGTTTAATCTCCGCGTTCTTATTTACACCCAACCACTCACTAGGGTGTAAATTTATTACAGCTTGTTAGTTTTATTTTTTGCTTAATTTAATTTAGCAGCTCAGTATTTATTATCAATTTTTTTAGACATCGAAGTCTAAACGAGTCTGAAAGAAGACTGGGGATAGTTAATTTCTCGACTATATGATTACCATAATGCAAATCAACAGTTTGGTGGTGGTAGGAACCACGAACCATCCAGAGTTGGCGCCCAAGGCAGGGTACGCTGGATTCCGTGTCAGATGGGCGCCAACGCGGTTTAGCCTCAATTTTCAACACCACACCATGTGGCGTTGTTACACTTCAAATGGTTGGGGTAGCCAACGAGTCCAAATCGAGCACCAAAATGTAAACACTTTTTTTAATATTACAGTGGGTGAGGGCGTTGCAGTTTTAATCGTGTATAACTTAATTGTGTGTACATTTTCATATCGATTTTCTTTTAACAAGTCCTGATATTTATTGACCTATATTATTCGTAGGAATATCGTTAATATTTAGGTACTAACCGTTTGTTAGTAAATTCAGTGAGTAGTAAATCTTGTAAATTGTAATTGTCTGGGATTGAATTGCACAATTATGCATATTATCACAGGAATTTGTAATATATGTTGCTTGAAATAGCTTAAAAGAGTTTAAGATAAAGGAATATTTACATAGTTTTGTATTTAATTTTTTATAATATTATTATTTTATGTTATAAATTATATAATAATAAATATATAAAATATTAATTTGATGAAACTTTTTGAGCAGGTGATTTTCAAATGTTATTAACATATTGGACTGTACACTGCACTTTAATAAATCAATATCAAGATTTAAAATAATATTTCTACGACTTGTCAGTCGTCTTCCACTGGTTATATTGTAGAAGACGACTAAGATAAGTCGTCGAAATATTGTTTAAAATCTTGTTATTTATTTATTAGAGTGCAGAGTATAGTCCAATAGATTAATAACAACTAAATATATATAAACCGTAGAATTTCACGGGTATTACATTTTATTACTAATGTTTTAAAGTACATATTGTGACAGACGCTACACACGACGTGGTTGTATTAAATTGTAATTAAACAATAGTAAAAGTTAAGTGACATCTACCTACCACAGGTAAGACGTTTGCTGAAGGCCTAATCTAATCAATGACTCGACTTCTTGGTAATGATAGTAAACTATTTTCTCTGCGAAATATTCCTGGCGTAGCTTCATAAGAGAAGTAGAAGTTATAGACACTAGACTTTATAAAGTTGAAATAAACGACTCGTAGTCGTTAAAAGTGCTAAATAGTTTGCGTGTATTAGGTACAAAGTTTTATTTACAACAAGAATAATAAGGTTGAATATAACGAAGGCAGTGGGGCATAAGAAAGAGCGCGAAGTTCAAACACCAACTTTTTTTTTTGGGTAAGTCGAGTTTTGAAACTCATGAATGAGACGGAAAGTGAAGTGACAATGGTGTAGGAATGTGAGGCATGCGAAGGAAGAGAGACAGAGAGCGCGAGAAGAGGGGAAGTGAGGGAGGGGAGGGAGGGGCACAACCAGTTGTGTGGCAACGTTGCATCGAGCTCCTTTGAGATGCTGAATCTCATCTCGGCCTGTAATCAACATAACCAGGGTTACTAACCATTGGGCTGGGATATGCGCTAAACAAAAACATCAACCTTGGAATGGAACGATGGGAAATAAAATGATGGCGCCAAAAATTGTTTGGCAGTTGAGTTGTTAAAATTGGTTTTACGGCGTCGTCAAATGGGACCTCGGTCTGATTGTTTGCAGACGTCGAAACGTCTGTGTCGTTGCTGTGAATGTAATAAAAGTATTTTACTATTTGTTATGCTCACTATTAAAAAAACAACGACATTTTTTACTGAATTGTTATGTGTTGTGTTGTTGTTGTTGTTGTTGTGAATTGTAGTACTGATAGATGTTTTACATTGGAAAATACATTTACTCCGTCCGTACTAAAATATGAATCAACTTGTGTATTTTCAATATATTCTGAAACTTCCAACTTTTAGTTATCAGGTGTCAATTAAAAAATGTAAAAAATTACAAAATTAAAATACAAATAACATTCTAGCTTATGTTTAGAGCGGAGAAGGTGACATACTCAATGAACATTGTTTGATATTATGATGAGTGATCATGTTAACTTACACGTACATTTGTATTGACACGCCAAATTAGAGTTTTACTAGTTATTAATAAATGGCAATTCAGATATTAACAAAAACAAAGAAGGTACTAGCTCTAACCCCTGTTGTACACCATAAGAACGGATAAAGTTATTACGAATTATATTTGATCGGTGGATATGTATACAACGTATATTAACTCAAAGAATTATGCAGAACGAATCAGTTTTCAATGGCACATAGAAAAAATACATCTATCAAAGAGCTTCACAAAATTAATTAAAAGTTATTATAATTGTTTTTCTGTAATGAGTTATATTTTGATGGAACAGGGCATAGCCTTAATCACATAGTTTGTTCGACAATTAATTAATTCAATTAATAGTACACTCATAAAAACAAAACTTGTTCAACAATAATCACAATAAAAGTACTGTGTTATTAGTATTTCTTGTTTGATATGAGAATGATGCCCAATCTTATGCTAAACCGACTTTAGCTCTAATAGCAAGTAATAAGCACAACCAAGCGCTAATGTACGCTCGTTTGGCTTGGAATGTGTCAAGTCATTCAGGATTCAGCCTGTACTGTACAGACCAGAAGGCCTCATGGTGGATGGATCTTTATCTCGGTGTTGGGTACGAATTGACTGGTTTAAATATTCGCTAGATTTCTTGCCCTTGTTTGCAATCCATGCACGTACAGTTTGTCAGTTGTCACAAGTGTGAAATTATCTGTCTCTACAAGTATGGTGGCCAAACTAGAGTATGAATCGTAAAAACCAAAATAAATTTACCTGCAGTACGTATACACTATACATATACGGAAACTCGAAAGTGTTCATTATTTCATTGTCACATTATCCGTGAAAACCTACGTAAACACATACATTCTAATACATAAACTACATTTATATTTATTTCATTGTGTTTAAATACATTGCTTTCAGCATAAAACTGATCCAAAAAGTCAAAAACCTAAAATCATCATATTGTATTTTTCAGTTTTGTAATTTGATTGTTTAATTTAACGATGCTGTCCAAACTTCCTGCTCGAATAAGATAAGATAAGGTTTCACTAGCCTTAATCCCGCCTTAAAACAAATACCTTAACTCAATCAATCAATCAATCAATCAATCATTCGCGGCCCGGTGGTAAATGAAACAATAAAGAAGGGTATTCGACCCCAGTTATTTTTCCAGTAGCGGTAGCCAAACCAATTGCAATTAAATCAATCATTTACATGTAACATAAATGTTAATTATGCTTAAGTGTGCAGTTAATTGCCATTGGCAAAGCAAAAGTAAAATCAGTTTCTTCATGAATAGGATACTAGAAGTCAAATAAATAAGTAGAGTAATTTTGCTACAAGAAACGATGACAAACAAACGGGTTATAAAAGTGAATGGTCACTGTTTTTTAAATTGTGTACCACGATGCCCATCTAGTTAACGAAATTCTAAACTTAACTATAAATTGATGATGACGAAACTACTTTCAAACAAAAAACTGAACAACCAGCAGAACTAAGAATAACAACTCCCAATGAGTATGTAATTCCTAATTAGTCCATGCCTTCAGGCTCGTTCATTCCGATTCACTAACTAACCGAACGCATTGAAGGAACTGGACGTAGAACCAGCATAACTAGAAATAGAATCGGTAATTAGTGTTTAGGTAGAGCGATATTGTCCTCTGGCTTATTTATAATACGAGTGAGTTGTGTAGTAGGCTACGTAAGGCTCGTTAGTGCACGAGCTGTGTCTGACTTATAGAGGTGGTCGCGTGACGTGACGTGACGTGACGTGACTCACGACTCTCCTCGTGATTGTGCGTGATTAGAGATCTATAAGTTTTGAAGCAATTTTTTTTTAAGGATATTCAGAAATTAATTTTTTCGAATTTTGTATTTTGTAGAAACTATTTTTTCCTTTCCACCAAAACTCTAAATGTGGACTTGCACTTCTAATGGTAAATGATGAATATGAACATTCTATTCAAAATCGACACATATAACTCGAGAATAATAGGTTTGGAAAAACATTATTTGTTGTAAAATTAGCGTTTTGTAGCGTTTTAAGAAATATATGTTTGCCGATTTCGCTTCATAAACCTAAAAAGATTTTTTTTTTAAAAGGGCGGCACTAGTGATAATATAATATAACAGTCACGCGTGACCGTGCAGCCTTATAGTCGTCACCTGCGCTAAACTTAGGCAGGAACACGTGGATGAGATGAGATAGTAATAAACCAACAATATCTTGAATTTAATTCATATTATATGTTCATATTCACTTCATGCGTTAGCACGCGTGTACGTGAGTGATAACACGGGGTGTCGTTCGTCAGCGTGCGTGAGAAAATAGTTTTTTTTTCTACCAAAGAACAGTGAACAAGTTCATTACAAAGGAATGGGGCACATTTAGCAGTTTGCAAATAGTTATTCGCTCGGCCAAGATGCATTTGAATCCGACGTACATGAAACTTGGTAAAGTTGCCAATAAATAATAATAATAATAATCTTTGGTTGGTTATCGCTCACTCGTCGATTGCGTCGGGGCCTGCAGGGTTGGCTTGGTCGCTTTGATTTTAAGTCCCCCACTGAAAATCAGTTATATAACTGAGTGGGTAGACTCTAAATAAAATGTATTTATTTATTTATTTAAAGCATACATGGACAGCCTTGCGGTCATAGATTTTCAAAAATTTGTCTTGATTAGGCCTATCCAGAAAAAAATCACGAATATGGTTAGTTTTTGGGTTTTTGACAAAATCAAAATTCGTGAAAACTAATTTACTTTTTAAAAATTATTTCAATACAAAATTTGGAAATGCGTTACAGCAAAGCCCTATATTTCCACATTCGAGACATATGTTCAAAATTTCAAACACTTGTGGGGTCAGACTCAGTCGGCCTAGCGAACAGGAATTTGCCTAAAACGCATGTCCAATACTCTCTTAAAATATTTACTTGTTACATTAAAGAAATGATATTTGTTCATGAGTGAATAACGAGTTGACGTGACGTGAGTGTTGGTCACGCGGCCACCTCTACTACACTGGTTGGCATCTGGACCAGTTGTTCTCAGGTCGAGATGGAAGAGCTTGCTGGCTGGGTTGCGTGGGCTAGAGACTAGAGGAAACAGACGGTGAGTGTCTTGTCGTTTGCCTTGGGAGTTGGAGACTTACTTCGAATAGGCTGTGAGTGTGTGTGAGAGTGCGACAGACAGTGCCCGGTAGATGCCAGGTCAAGGGATCGCATCCAGAGACACGACATAACTGCCTGGTCAGAAATCTAACAATAAAATATCTTATACTGGTCTGAAATATTCAGATGATTTTTTAAATGCATTGATTTAACAGAAAATCGTTAAAATTTTGTTATCAGCAAACATTTTACTGATGGCACTCATCTTGACAGAAAATTGTAGTTGAAATTAAATGTGGTGGGTGATATCATTAAATTTCGTAGATCCCACGTCTCTGAAGGATCGAAATGCCAGAGACAATATTAATTGTCAAATCTAAATAAATATCTTAGAAAAAACAAATATCAAAACATTTTCTCGAATGTCACATACGTGAGTCAAAGATTATAATTTAGAATTACATTGGTACGATGATTGATTGGAGATAATTTTAATAGTTACATTCAATGGCCTACAATTAATATTAATGTTTTAATTATGTGTGCACAGAACTCTGCAAACAATTTGTGGTTTGAATTAAAATTTGTTTCCATTTCTACACTTTTATTTATCGTGCGCTCTGGGCTCTACAATCGTTTGCCGGTATGGAAAGGTGTAGAAAAGAATAAATAAAGCATTATTATAATTAGGCAAAACTGTATTCAAATCGACCATTGTATATAAATATAACACCGCCTTCAAATTTTATTGACATTGTTGAAAGTAGATATTTAAATATGTATTATTAATTGACTAAACATTATTCGGGACACCACTTGGGGCAAACCACAGAGGTGCTGTCAGCCTTCGGGAATCGTGTTTGAAAATAAATTACTTTCCCACCTTGTTAATCAGAATGTGAACAGCTAGAACATCCGGTTATTTTAATCACGTAGTAATAAAACCCGACCGCATCGCATGAATCACGTGACTTACGAAACTCGTGGTTGTAGTTGCAACAAGGGCTGGGCAAATATATCGATATTTCGATATTTTTTAATATTTTCGATACCGATATTTGGACTCCATATAACATTTTTGAAAAAAACTTTTAAAAAAAAAAACGAGAATACGAATTTTTGATTTAAAAGTGTAAGCCCTTAAAAATGCTGTAAATTACTAAGAAACCTTGATCAATTTCTTTAATTTCGGTTCTCGTTATTATTTTTGTGGAGGTGCCAGGTAGCCTATAAAGTAAATTCTTCTCGACATTTACATATGGTGGAGGTGCCGGGGAATTAAACGCGAGTGTGATAAGCACACTCATATATTGTCGGTTGCACATTTGCCATCAATAAAAGTATAAGTACAAATTAAATTAACAGCTTCTTTTTAACTAACTGTAAATTTTCTTTGCTACTATAATCACAGGTTTCGTATTTTGAAAGTTCGTTGAACAATTCGATTCTGTTTTCCAGAACCAAATAATGGAGCCTGGTATGTGGTGTGATCGTGCAGGTAAAGTACGTATCAATAGAACGGCAAGGAGTTGCAGCTACCGCCTCTTGCAGTAAGTGCGAGACTAGTCAGCTACCTCAGAGCATCAACCAAAGAAACATGAGCAAATATTGAAACACCAACCCTGGCGGAGGCGTCAGCCGCGCTAACCATCTTCTTTAAACAAGACCATTGTGTTAGTCCTCCTACGCCTGCACATCGCATCGACAGAAGGTTATCTAACACAACAGGTTAGGTCTATAATCATATGAATACTATCCACCTTTACGCAGGATGCTTAGCGGATTAAAAAACCGTCATTCTCGCAAGTTAGTGAAAAATGGGATAGTCGCGAAATTACAGTTTTTTCGTGATATCTCGAGAACGATGCAAAATATCTAAAAACTGATTCTAGACCGAATGCAACATAGCAGTTTTGGGGTCTACTTAGGTCAACGCTCAAGACTTAAAAAATATAAAAACACTACTTGCAGTTTCAGTTTCAGGAATCCTCCTACGTATTAATATAGTATGACACTTGAACCCATCAATTTTCAATTAAACAATGACACCATGAGGCATCAACATCACCAATCATGTGATTATTAGATCACTGCGGACAGAACCAATAAATGGTCAATAAAAGATTTCACCTCTTAGCGATTTGGAGGACAATAACCTATTTATCACTAATTGTTATTGTTTATCTGAATGTAATTCTAAATTCAAATGGTTGCCTCATCACATTAGCCGAACAACATCATGATATTTGCCAGTAAATAACGTGAAACACGCTAAACAACTAGAAGAACTGATCAATTTCCCATCAATAATACATAAACCGTAATCAAACATGCTGTATATTAATTAATAAAACATCAAAATAGATTCAGTTCCAATTTATCGTTCGTAAACAGTACCGGGTATATAGAGTTGTGTACAAAACAAATATATAATCGTTTTACCCCAACAAGATTCAATTTCGAACATGACATTCCCTCTAGGTAAACTGTTGAGCGATATCACAGATTTGTAAACAACATCCTCTCTGAAAGAGACTCAATGGGATTCATTGCAAAGAACAAAAGTGGTAGACATCCAGTTTAGTGGAAGGTAGAAAGAAACGAGGAGCTTATTCAAGAGCATTGGATTTCTAGCTTGCCTGACAACTATCGTAAAGAAAATAAACCGTTTGCCTCACTCGTGGTCGGAAGCCAAGGAAAATGACGGAATAAATACCTCTTTCTTCAAACAAACCTAGTGGTAGTGGTGGGACGCTGGTGACGACAAGGCCGTATGCCAAGGGAGGGGCTTTTACTTGAGGGTAGGAGCATCGATGAGCCAAAGACATAATAAACAAGTGGTTTCATGCATGAGTTAGTAATATTTATTATGTGACACCTGGTACATTAAATCTTCATGAACCATATAAAATACATACATTTTAAAAACCAGTTGTAAGATGCTTTAGTAGCATATAGTACAACATCTACTGCTAGAACCTCCATGAAGGCTGATCGCGGTAATTTTGATGGATATTCTACCTAGACCTACTAAATTCAGACTACACTCTAAATACAAAACAAATGTTTATTGTATGCACTTTCATATTGTGATGCTGACTGGGAGGTTTTCAATAAAAAATGTTCAGTCATCAACATCAGTGGCGTCGGAACAGGGGGGGGGCAAAGGGGGGCAATTGCCCCCCTAACTTTCATGCCAGGGGGGCATAGGGGGGGCAGATTTAGAGTTGAAAAATCAAGATTTCTACTCTACTTTTTGGGAAAGTAACGTCGAATAAATCCTGTCAACAATTCATTTCCAGGAATAAACAACCCACAATAGCAGGAATGTTAGGTTGCCTGACGTATCCCATGCCTGAACCGTCTTTCCGACTATCTTTATAACCAGCCACCCGTATTGTATTGTGTGCTGGTCACTCAGTGGACACAGACTCAAGTCTAATCCAAACATCCCTTTGAATGATTTGCTAGAGTTATTGGCAGACGCAAGTTGGGATTTGGTTCGCTCGTGTCGCAACGTTATTCGTTTACTGTTCACTGTTCAGTCATCTTTGGAGTTGTGTAGTGACTGTGATTATAGCGAAGTGGCAAATGGGAAGTTTATTCCTCTTAGAGTGTAAGTAGTGTAGTGTGAAGTGTTTAAGTAAAGTGTAAGTTGTGTGTGTAGTTTTTCGTGTTTAATGGTGTTAAATATTAAATTGAAATCGTAATTTTAAAAAATATGAAACGTACTAAAACAGCCTTCAGTAAGTATTTTTCTTTTTAAAGGAGAGCGTAAAACAAAAA
Organism: Sweltsa coloradensis; assembly: GCA_024449915.1. Taxonomy (NCBI): domain Eukaryota; kingdom Metazoa; phylum Arthropoda; class Insecta; order Plecoptera; family Chloroperlidae; genus Sweltsa; species Sweltsa coloradensis. The sequence continues at coordinate 847,735 of JAMZAV010000506.1, forward strand.
TATGTTTGCCTGTATGCTTCGTCATTACATAAAAAAAATGAGTTGTTATTTATTAAATGGGCCACTTCACGCTAATTTTTTTTAGTTTTTAGATCGCAGATAGTTGATGTAAAACCATCGTTTACAGAGTCCGAGTGCAGTTAAAACATGACGAAATAACTGTAGTTACAGTGAAATTTTTTTTTGCCTTCGCGAATAGCCTTCCGCCGGCTGGGCCCCAGACGCCCTACAAAATACCCTACAAAATCTACCAATAGATTTGCCCCCCCCCAACTTCCAAAACGTTCCGACGCGCCTCATCAACATCGACTATTTCAGAATATTACTCAAAATATAAAATTTAGGATCGATAAACATTAACTTGGACGTCAAAAATCTTCTAGGAAATATGTAAAGTAATTGACCAATAATACCAATCCAAGTTTTAACAAATCTTAATAGGTTAGTAATATAGCAACTCTACTAGAAAGATTTGTAACAAACGAATCATATAGGACAAACGTATAAGTATTACAGGTTGAAGAGGAAAATCAACAAACGAGAACATTGCAAATTTACAAGAATATTTAAGTCATGACAATGGAAAACTAATTTGAGTTTTAAATTTGAACCATTTTCATACCCACATTTCCATAATATATATTTTTCAGTGTGTTAGTTTATTAATTTTCTAGACAACGTCCGGTTTAGTTCATTTGTTTCATTATTGAAGTAGTTTTGCCAATTTCCTATCAGAAACTTCCAAATAAATCCACAGCCTACATCAACGACGAGCCAAATGATCTCGTGCACGTGTCCTTAGAAGGCTGTGGGTCGCCCCCTGGAATACGTCCTCGCACGCTCACATTCCGTCATCAGGCTCTTTGTTTACTGAATGAAGCTTGGACAAGGCGGTGAACAAATAAATCTCTAGCCGGAGAAAAATGTAAACTATAAGGACGAGACGCCAAGACACATGCTCCGACATCCACAAGATATTAGATGGGCTGTAGTTCCAAGCTAAACGCGGCAGCACCGTACCGACCTCATACGAAGAGTGTTCTACAGCTTTAGGGAAGTTGTATGCAAAGTAATATTATGTATGATGTTTATCGAAGTTTTGGAATCGTCAGCATTGTGTACGAGTAGACGAAGTTATATTATTAGTTAGCAATACTAACGTTCAGAGGCGTAGGAACTGGAGCGGGGGGGGGGGCAAAGCTAACGTGAGTTAAATATTAATCCCAGAATCTCCGTAGTAAATATGCACATACACTTATACAATTCGACAGTCACCTTGGTAAAACGGAAATGTTTGCCTGTATTCTTCGTCATAACATCAAAATTTAGGTTGAAATTTACTAAAATGGGCCACTTCCCGTTCATTTTTGTTTTGTTTTTAGATCGCTGATAGTTGCTGTAAAACGTCGTTTACAGAGTCCGAGTGCAGTTAAAACATGACTGTAGTATGGTGAAATTTTTTTCGTCTTCGTCGGCTGGGACTTCGCCCCAGACCCCAGCTGCCACCCACAAGATCTGCTAATGAATTTGCCCCCCCCCCCCCCCCCCCCCTTTCAAAACGTTCCTTCCTACGCGTCTGCTAATGTTGTACCAGAGTTATGCCTGTAGTTTGACAACGTTTATAAAGCTACCGAAAAGAAAATCGAAAATCACAATTATTTATTATAAAAGAAACGATTTAAAACAACTAATTATCTAAGCGAAAAATATTCATGAACAATTTCCTATATGTATCTTTCCAGAATACCAACTTCACAAGATACAATAAAATTTACACAGTAGTACACAATAATTCGTAATTCCCACACAAAACCATAATAATTATGAACATCTGGAAGGTTCAATTTCTATTCGATCTAGTTGAATGTAAGTGATATTATTACTCGAGTACTGAGCAATTAGTTCTAAATCATGTAGCTCTAATTTGAACAGCGCTCTGCTCTACAGATAAGCCGGGTTTATCTACGGAAATGTCGCCTAGCCGTCACCCATGACGTGGCCTTGAAGCATGGGAGGCGGCAACCATACTCCAACACTACTGATAACAGATTCGAATTCGGGAGAAAAACTATTATCTTACAGAGATAGAGTTATCAGCTGTGGGCCGTTTTATTAGTTATTTTATTGAAATATTGATGTAGTAAATTATCTTAATTGGCTATTTTCGACAGTTTTTTTTTAATGAATGAAGAAAAGTTTGTAGGTTTGCAATTTTGAGCGAATAAGTACACTGAACTCGTTTGATTGTTGTTAGGCTTTTAACAACTCTCGATGTAAAAAGATATTTGGAATTTATCCTATTCGGTGATAAAAAATTTTTTAAGGACAATAATTAAAACTAAGTAGGGCCTATCAATGCACTCACAATAAATTTTGAAACAATAATATTACAATAATACAATAATAACATATTTAAATGAAAAAAATGAAAAATAAAAAAAAAAATTAAGAAACTGAGAACAGATTAGAATTGAGAAAAAGAAAAAGAAAACATCAAACAGAAAAAGAAAAACTTAGACAATCGCAATTAAATAAAATATACTTTGCAGAAAGAATTAAATCAATTTCAATGTGTTCTATAAAGTTCTCAACAACAATTCAAGTTTTAGAGGCTAGCTAGACTATAGTATGAGGAAAGAAATAACCTTTGTGAACTCCGGAGGCCTCACTTACAGAGTCGATGTATAAAATAGCTACTTCTTTTGCAAAGCAAATTGGGTTGACTTGAAATAGGTAGAAATAGTAAACATTAGTAGCAAAAAAAAGTAAGCTTTTTGAATAAAAATAGATAGGTAGTTGAAATTTTAAAAATAATAGTTGGGCCTACATAAAAGATAGAAATCTACCATGTTTGGCACCAAAATTGTACATGTCTAAATGGCATGCCCTTTGAAGTAAGTTAAGTAACATTGCATGAGAACCGGAGGTCAGATGAGAGATAAACGCTATCTTAACACTATTAAGCAGTTACAATTAAAAATGCAATTGTACATTTTAACTAGCTCTGATAAAAAGGGATGCAATTGCAGTGAGTCATTCTTGATAGCGGTTGCCAACTACGCAAATCTGTCGTGTGCAAGTATGTATGAATGTCTGCGAGTAGACATATTTCGACGATGTACAAGTGGCTTACTGCATTCTGACAATGTTATGTGGCTAACTCTAGGAGCTGCAAAACTACAGCTAACCCAACAAAAAATTTAAAGTAAATTAAAGTAACAACACAATTAATTAAATTATTATCTTTAAAGTGTTCCTGGTTTTCACATAGGTGTTTGATTTTGCTGTTAATTTAGATGTGATTTTCCGCTGATTCTGATGAGAAGTTAATTTGGAAACGCGTGGTTCTTCAATAGCTTTGAGATGCTGCCAGTCTAGCAGCACTTTTTTCTTATGCCTACTGCTTTCACCCCCTCCCACCACTACCAGGCCAACATTGGGTTGTATCATAGCATTGAAAGCCAGGTGGAAGCTGCAAACATCCCAGCATCTTCAATTAGGCTAACTACGGAAGTGTTCATTTATTTAAAAATAAACTTTAATAGAACAGGTAGGCCTAACATAAGTATTGTTTAATAGCTAATTAAACGTTTTCACTGCTCTTAGGTATATGAATTATATTTTTAATGTACATTTCACAACACATAAAAATAAATAATTATTCCTACCAAAGAGCAGTGAAAAAGTTAAATTAACTATTAAACAACAGAAGTGTTCGTTTCACGTAAGTTAGACTTTTTGCAGTACTTGTGACAATGTAGAAGGAGTAAGATAATCGTTCTCAATTTTTTGCAGCACTCCTACATAAGATGGACCACAACTGGCTTACCCCTAAAACAAAAGTATGAACGTATTAAGTATGATGTTGTTATGATAAGACTCACCATTGAGACAGGGATGGGTCCAGCGCTTCCGTTGGGGTAGGGGTAGTGAGACACAAGGTAGCCCATGTTGAAAGAAGAGGTGTGTGGCGTGGGGTCCAACTTGCCTGCAGAACAACACAAGATTAGGACGTGATGCAGATAATATAACATAGTACAACGGGCAGTGGCGTATCCAAGGGAGGAGGGGGGAGGGGCAACCCCCCCCCCTTGCAAAAAAAGTGTAAAGGAGAATATAGAATAACTACAAATTACCATCTGGCCAAAAAGGATTTTAGTAGATATAAAGTTGGTTATTGTGATGCTTTAAAACGCACAGATTTTCACCAAAATGACCTTGAATTTAAAGGAGAAAAATTTTCCGGGGGGCAAGCCTCCCGGACCCCCACTTACCCTTCGGCACATCTATGAAATAATTGGTTGAACCCTCCCCCCCCCCCCCCTTTATGAATTCCTGGATACGCCACTGACAACTGGCTTCAGTCCAATATTGTTACAACACTGCACTCACTCACTCACTCACTCACTCACTCACTCACTCACTCACTCACTCATATAAAGACAATCACGCACAGCACACATACACGCACACACTTTTTTTATTAATATGTGTTAATAAAATAAAAATAAAACGCCTATCAGCAATCTTTGGTTCTACATAAGAATAATATGGTAAATATAAAAATATGTATGGTACTTTGTAGTGTTTTCAAAAATATATTTGTCTGATAGCATATATAGGCATTTTTCACGAATACCCATAACAACAGTTTATTATTTTTGTGTGCATTGATGTTCTTTAGTTTTTTAATGTCATCCTTTGGCAATCAGTTTTAATAACTGAATAGTATAGACTTTAAATAAATAAATAAGGCCCCTACTTAAATAAATCACAGGCACATATTTAATTTGCATTTGGTATTGTGTCTTATTTTGGTTGGTATTCGGTTGGGTCTCAACGTGCATTGGATGAGCGAACTTGATTCTGGTGCATCACAGGTTTTGGTGAAAGGTGCGCCACCCAAGACTGGCATAATGAGAGTCATTAAATAATCCACGACGATTAGAAACATATTTGACTGAAATTATTTCGTCATCGGAGAAACGTTCACAGTTCTGGGAGGTAACATTATGATAATGAGTATGGATATCGGTGTGACACCAACTTGAGGGTAATGACTCATCGACAATGATGATGATTGTTAGTTGATGACTTGAGACGTAGGTCGTAAAAACACAGTCAAGTGTCTCAAAACTAAATTATTCCACGTATTAGAAATCTTAGTGCAATGCAATCTCATTGCATAAAAGAGAACACAACATTAATTTGTGGCTAACTACTACTTCGAAACAAAACAGCATCTTGTGCCAAGATTAAAAGAAATATGTTTCATCTCGTCAATACAAGTCAATGGACCTGCATCCATGCAAAGCTATGCAAAATAAATGTACACCAACTATTGCATTTAAAAAAATAGTTAAAAATAGGACTTTGCCAAGATTTGCAAGTTTGCAGTCACGAGGCAAAGTGAGTTTTGGATACATGAGCTTGGCCCTTCCTTTACGTCTCATTGCTTTTGAGAGTGAAGGCCTGGCAACTTTTATATAATTTATTTGTGGGAAAGTAATATCAACATTGTATATTAAAAATAAATTGTTGGTATCATATTCAAATTGCATATTGAGAATATTAAGTGAAATCAATTTAAATGAATCAAATATAAAATAGGAAACGTAAAACGAATGCCCTCAACCCTACTGCAGATAGCATCCTAAAGAAACCCAAATTCATCCTATTAACTCTCTTAACCTTACAACAGATAGCATCCTAAAGAAACCTAAATTCATCCTATTAACTCTCTTAACCTTACAACTTGCGTAACGTCTTATAGAGCAGTTGCATATTATTAGACGCCCATAGAATGCAGTTCCATCTAACACATGTGCTCACACAATACGGTGTGCATAAAATATTCATGATTTAAAGTACTTGGTATATAATTTAAGGTAGGCTAGATTCTAGCTTCGTTCTAAACAGCGCACAGGTGGTAACATAAATGCAGTTTATGTAAGCAGAAACTTTGCAGTACTAATTTGAAAATCGAGACGAGCTCTAGAAGTTGCCCTTGTAACCAATTCGATTGCGCTTTCATTCACGTTACCTAGTGTGTTGAGTTGATGTAAATAACATTTACAAACATTATATTTTTATTTTTATAAGATAATTTGTAACAATTTTTTTTTTATTAAGATTTTAAACAGATAGTATTGAAAAAACAATACTGGACATGCAAATACCTGTTCGCTCGGCCGACTGACGTCACAGTTGTTTACAATTATTTTAGGTAGTTGTCAAGGAAGCGGAAACATAGGGCTCTGCAGTAACGCCATTGAGTATAGAACATATGGGATGGATTTTTTAATTTCTGAATTGTATTAAATATTAACAATTCCACCTACGGGAGTGTTTCCAGATTATCCAAATCGAAAAATATACCTAGCTATATGTTCTATACTCAATGGTAACACTTTTCGAAAAATTATATTTAAATATATATTTTTTAACTGATTCTCAGTTTTTTGGATTTTCTTATAAATTTTTTTAATTAACCACATTCTTGGATTAAACCTGGCTGATAAACATAAAATATTGAAAATCTACGACCGTAGGCCTATGGCTGTCCATGTATGCTTTATTGATAACCATGCAAAGTTTCAGATACGTCTGATTCTTACCGGCCGAGCGAATAGCTACGTGCTAACTGATGTCCAACTTAACAATTGTTGATATCATCAACTCATAAAAGTCCGAATCAATTTCTTTTCGAAATAATTGACGAATCACAACTCTGTGATTTTCAAATAAAAAACCTAGCTGTAAGGGCAGATCGATACACGATTTTAACTCAATTTGAATTTGATTAAAGTTAACGAATTGAATAACGACCCCACATCAGGTGTATCTTGGGCGGCTTTTTAAGTTCTGAATTGTAGTTACAAACTATTGCACTATTGCAGTGTAAATGTAAGCACAGATAACAGAGTACACTGTGTACTCTATTATCAAACACACACACACACACACACACATATCACAGAGTATACTGTGTACTCTATTATCTGTGATGTAAGTAACGATTTTAACCGAGTAATGTAAAATATACGTTCAACAGAAATAGTCGTAACGAATTTTTATGGGGTAACTATAATTGACCACCAACAATAAACACATATCCACCATTACACCACAATGTCACGTTTACAGGGACTATTGACCAAAAAAAATATTTTTTACCACATAATCTATAGCATAATACTACACTAAATTGACCGCCCAAAAAATTATGTCTTGTAACTGTGATTTTACACATTTAAAAAAAAAAATGATCCAGAAATTAGCGAAAATTGACGTTTTGGGAAATTTCTTACATCTTATTTTTTGTTCCACATAGATATTGGAGCATAGCATCAATCTAAAATGGCCATTTACAACATCGTGTCATGAAACTGTGTATAAAAATACACTCAAACACGCAAAAATATGCGTTTCAAAATCACACCCTTTCTTGGTAATCGGGATATTTTGACCAAACCACTTCCCCAAATTACGAAACAAAATATAGCGGATTTACAGAAAAGGCTGTCGAGTACGTCAATAACGGCCAATATTTTTTGGGATCAAAATCCTCCAAGGTCACGAGGCATAAAGATCGTCCCCATGTTATTTCTTATGGGAGATTTTTACCAATGGGACCTAGCTTGAAAAATACTGTTTGACAATTTTTGTTCGAGTCATGGTGCACCCGATAATTTTTCTGTTAGTTTCTAAATTCATAACTAGTTAGCTTGAATGAAATATATTTTTTTAGTTTAGCGGGTGAATACCCCTTAATCATTTTAATGATTGCTGAAATAAAAATGTAGCCGTTGGTCGGGCAACGATGTAATAATAATAGAAAGATATTGAAATCAAGCCTTACTTCCTGTCACAAGTCTAGTCATGTGTTATCAGTGCTAGTGACTAGTGACTAGACACCATCCCACGACGTGTTGTTGAACAGTGAAACACTTGCCAAACATGGATTAGCAATGAGATAAAATTATTATCAGGCGATTTTAAATAAAAAGTACACCACACAAGTTATAAACCGTTATTAACAAAATAATTTTAAAAAATATCAAAATCGCGAGTATACTTATTACATATTATTAAACTGTATGATACGAATGTATGTTGAGCCGTTAAATTTTGTCTTTTATCGCTGTAAAAAAAAAGTGTTTTCGTTGCAAGACGACGAACGCAATTCATCAGTTCAAATTACATAGTTTTATAACAGTGTACACTTCCGTTTTCCATTTTCCAGAAACTATACATTAATTTTTTTAATTTTGTTTTAGTCTCATCTTCTCTACCTTTTGGTTCGAGTTCAAACCTCAAATACCGCTCGACTGCGAGTACAACTCCAGCAAGTACAACGACGAACCAGGGCATGTCTGTCTGGCTCAGATCTACCTGAAACCTCCTCCTCACGCCTCGCGCCGCAATCATCGTAAGACCAGACGTGGTGTTTACTGTGTAAGACAAGGCACGACCTTGTCTGAATCATCATGATGACGACTGGACGCGAAAATCAAGAAAGAGTGGCTCAACTATTGATTGGACTTTTCACCGGTCTTATGAGGAAAATTGATTAGACTAAATGGACTGTTTAAAAAATAGTTCTAACGACAGCTTTGCATTTTTGAACATCATTAACCTGTTGTGGTTTCCTTTAAAAGATTAGATACAATATTCTGAAAGTCAATGAACCCCAGGCGGCAATTTACCCCTTTTCCGATCACTGATGGTCAATTTGTGGGAGCTTTATCTCGGATGCGAGTCGTGTGACCACATATTTTAGTCAAGTAATCAATTTCAGGGTGTCTACAAATTTTCATTACAAAATTCCCTGACTTTTCCAGGTTTTCCAGATGGAAAATTATATTTTTCCAGGCTGCAAATTTGGCTTTCCCGCACATTATAATGGAGGAAAAATTGTTTATAAATTCAATGTCGATTTCGGCGGGAATTTTAAACACCAGACAAGGCAAAATAATTTTAAAATGTTTTAAAAAATTGAGAATTTCTATTTTCAGCAACAAAAAAGGTATTGAAATTACTAAAATATTGATTTTTTACATTTCTAGTAAAATTCAAGAAAACAAATCCCTGACTTTTACAGATTTATTAAATTCCCTGACTTTTTTAAGTCTTCCAGTCTTGTAGACACCCTGAATTTGTAGTCATAGGAAGTGGTCATAATCATAAAGTTGGACTGAGCGCTGTTCCGTAGAACAGAAAATAAATGATAATACAAATGAAAGTAAGTTAACATAGAGTATGACTTTCTAAACATAGGAGGGATGTAAATGACAAGTCACCCGCAACAATAAATATGGGATGTTTTAATGTTTGAATCAAAAATAAAATTTGGAAAACATGAAAGAACTAATTGCTTCAAATTTTGTATTCATGAATTTTCTTGTTTTCGTGAACTGTGGCAAGTTTTTGTCATGCGCAGAACTAGCATTACGTACTGTTATGTGTGTAAGGTTGACAGCGGCACGTTGTACACCCCTGACGATCATCCCAAGGAGGATGTCGTGTTGGAAGGAACGAGGGGTGAACTGAGATGTAAAACCAACAAAAAAAACAAGTTGAGTGTGGGTGCAAGGGACAAGGAGGGGGGGGGGGGGGCACACAATCAAGGGGCAGCCATGTGTTGGCCAAGTTGTAAAACCCTCCGGTCCCTTTCTTTGGACAGGCGAGAGATATTAGCCACTTGTGGGAGGAATGCACAGTGTAAACAAGAAAAATAACAGACTCAATTTCTAATTTTATGTATTTTGGGTTTGGTAAATCCAGTCAAATATGATTGAGGATTTACTCAATTGTATTTGGGGGGGGGAGGGGGGGTGCACTAAATCCAATATAGTGTCTGAAGGAAAATAGAATGTGTCACAAAAAAAAATTGATCGTTGGATAATTTAGCGTGACTAACTACCCATATAAACAACCGTCTCAAATCGCATAACAAACTCATTTCCTAGATAATTATCCTCACAAAATAATCGAAACAAATTGTTGTGAGTTGCCCTCCAAAATAATTTCAATGCGAATGTTCTGGTATTTTGTAAATTGTAAACAAATGTGTGCAACATTATGCAGGTTACTTGTCAGAGGATTCACGAATGAAATGTTGTGGATTCAGAATCAGAAAATATTTGCACAATTTCGGTGGCGAAACCAGGTTTACTTGGAAAGAGGTCAAAATTTTCCAAAATCATGTTAGCAATCAAACAATTTAACAAACTTTAATTTTTAAGATTTTCGACGCATTTTGTACTTGACGCATTGAAACACTTGTTTGTACCTCTTTTGCATTACGTACTAACTTGTATAACAAACTCAATTCAATGTTTTCTAATAAGTACGAGTACTTCATTTAATTCTACGTCGTGTTTTTGTCTACATAACACGGCCAAACATGCTCAAAATACGTCTTTCTTCAAAAACGAAAAAGAAAACCAAGCATTATCACCAACCGCCCAGCTACTGCATTCTCAAACATTCCCGTGGTATTTCAACAGCGTGTGTGGTATTTGAAACTATTCCACTAGAACTAGATTCTCCCATCTCTTGACATCGTGAGTGACCATCACCCAACCCAACCACCCCACCCACTGTTCGGCGCCAGAAACAGAAAAACACTGCATCGTGTAACCTGTCAACAATGCGCCCCTTGCCGTCGCCAAATTGTTGTGAGTACGTCTGTCTAGCCAGAGAAAAGTCCTTGCTGCACTTGCATTCAATTCTTTGACTGTTCGACTGTTGGATGAGCTCGAGCAAAACAGGCTTTCACGCATCCCAAAATGTCAAGGAAGAATGTGTGTATGGCGCAATCAGAGCATATTTTCCAAATATAGTGCTTATCGGTACTTTTCTTTTTAGTAACGGACTCTAGCAACTATAGTCATAATACCAGAAGAAAGTACTACTCAAAAACATAAACATTTATTATATTCTGGGTACAGATTATATATAACAAATTAGATATAATAAAACAGGAACAACGTAAAGCATTTTTTAAATTGGAATGTATTAAATTTGTTAAAACTCTATTTTATCTATGAGGAACATAAAAATTGTAATATATGACTCGTATATATTTTGTAACTGTATTGAATTATCTTGTATATATTTTGAAACTTTATTTCAATTGGTCAGATGCCTAATTTTAAAATTGAAATTGTATTGAATTGTACTATTACTATTGAAATTGCATGTTTAAATCGCTTTGAACTAAACAAAGAATGAATTGAATTGAATTGATGTCACCATAGCAGGTTTTGTATTTCCCAAATCTGTGTAGGACACAATTATTTGAAATGTTGAAGTGTGCTCTGATCGCCCAAAAATTAGATTTAAAAAATTGAAATTTTGGGGTGAAAATTGGAGGTTGAAAAGTGATCCAGTCTGTCTTTCTGTCTATCTGTCTGTCTGTCTGTCTGTCTGTCTGTCTGTCTGTCTGTCTGTCTGTCTGTCTGTCTGTCTGTCTGTCTGTCTGTCACTCAAATACCCTAGCCCTAACCAAACATACGCAGCCACACGGAGAATAAATTATACACACATAGATGTGCGTGTTAATCGGTGTGTTAATATTTAACCAGAGGTGGTGCAATCGCCAAACAAGGCAAAGATTCCGTATACTCCAGACGTCCATAACTTGGGAGTAGTAATATCAAAATAAACATGATTTTTTATATAGAAGGTAGACTAATGGGCTAAAAGCAAAGTAGTAAAAATCTAAACACAAAAAATGATAGTAAAAATAGCAATCCCCATGGTACGGCTCATAATAGACCACAATCAAAAAATGTCTCAATTATACAAAACCATAAACTGTAGGTTTCTATGACTATTAGTGTACCTATTTTGTAAGTTTACTAGTAGATTTGGCTCAGCGCTTGCACAGAAGGTTATCAATCAATCATGGAGACTGGTAATCCTGACTGATTTGTTTTCAATGTTTTCTCAGTCAAAAGACAAGATTTTTTTTATTGTGTTCCGTAAAATAGCCAAAAATGAATAGGAGCAAATTGTTCCATGGTCCGGTTCCCCATGTGCATTGTATCTATTGTTTAAAGTACGAAAAAAAATGTAAAAACGTAAGTGCAATCAATTTGGTTGTAATTTGTAAATTATACTCGTTGTGGATATAGTTTTGATTATTCTGTCACTACTGCGAGTTAACTTCTGGAACTATTGCTAACATGTTACTTACTAGGACATGATGGACTACATAATAAGATAAATGTATGTAATTATAAAATTAGCGAAACTTTAACATTAGCAGATAAGATTTAAAGTGAAGGTGCCAACTTTTTTACGGCTTCTGTGTATATTTAATTATCCTCATTAATGAAAAAAAATATCTTTCAAAATCGAATATGTTGGCTAAAAAATTCGTAGACAGGTGGTAATTTGTACATTTTTTCTAAAAACAACGTCTCATATTAGGTATAATATGTCCTAATAATGTGGTGTTTTAACCACGATTCGCTACTGAAAATTGTATGTCAATATTCATAAATACAAATTTATTAAAATGTATGTTTAGTTCACGGTCAATGCAAACAAGTTTTTACAGCATAAACTTTCGTTGCTCCGAGACTATTTTGGCATTCGAAATTCGAAATCTGCAACAAGTTAGACAGCGATCACTCACTGTATTCTGAGGTCTACACTCAAATTCAATATTAATGTTTGCATGAGAGAAGTGTAATGCACAGAATTTAAATTTATTTCATTTTCCTAATAAATTGTGTTCTAAAATAAATTATGAATAAGGCATGCGTGCGTACTCATTCATCCTAACGATTTAGCACACAACAGCTGTTTTGTATACGAAATGTCAAGTATTTTTATTTCGGTATCTGTGAAAGCCAGGTAAATATGCATAAAAGTATTAAAAAGCAATTTTAGGCAAGGCCACTGAAAGTTTTTCGGGTGACTACATCTGCCATCATCAGGCTGATTGATGTTGATGCCCGATAATGAATGGCAAAGTGTTATCCGAAAATTCGCGGATTTAAGTAAAATGGTATCGGTTCAAGAATTTTAATTACGTTTCAATATTGTTTTTTGTTTGTTTTTTCTCGACAAGCGAGATGGCCCATGTTGGGCACAGTGCCCTCTTTAACCTTTAGGTTGGTTGGGACCTGGGAGAAGGAAACTGTAAAACCTCGGTAAAAATCTTCAGTCAGGATTGCCGGTCTCGACAGGATTCCCCTTACAGAAAAAAACTACTGGTGTTCAAGTAGTTTTCAGTAGTTTTTAGTAGTAAAACTACTGAAAACTACTCAGTCCGTGTAGTTTTTTACTACTGGTGTCAGTAGTTAACTACTGAGGCCAAGTAGTTAACTACTGGGCTTGAGTAGTGAACTACTGAGGCCAAGTAGTTAACTACTGGAAGGCTAGTAGTTAACTACTGGGCTAGTAGTTAACAACTGAGGGCCAGTAGTTAATAATCTAAAACTATCTAAAGTTTCTAAAAGTAACACATACTTTAGCAGGACATAAATAGTAGAATAGTTTTAAATACCGGTACTTTAAATTATAAATAAGACAAAAATTTTAATGAAAATACTCGTTTTGAATATGCATGCATATTGAAAAATCATGGCTGGTGTATTCCCAAACTATTGGTTAAATTGCTTATTGAATACAAACTATCATTTAAAATGGTGTAATATAAAATATGTATGCTTAAACAAATAAAATATGTTATTTCAGTGCAGGCCTACTACATTTGAATTAGCCACAGGTCGTACAGAGAGATCCTAATTGGTCAACGACTAGCCAATAGCGCATGCGCATGCAAAAAGTGTTGCCAACTTCAAGGACTTGTTTCAAGTGTTTCAAGTTCATTTTGTGACAGTTATTATAGTTTAGGGATTAGCTACTTTATGGAGATTTGTATATTTTACACAATGATTAGTAAATTAGGACTTTTTTAAAGCTTTCTATTAAAATCTCCAGTACAGTCATTACGCTTATTTGGTAAACTTGCGATTTTCATGTTGGCCACACTTAAAACATTTTGAACTTATCACCCAGTTGTCAGTTTGCTGTTTGTTGTGTTTTGGCATTAGGTCCGTTGGGAAGCCACATTGTGGGCGATTAGGACCCAAATGTCGATGTAAATAGTCCAAACGTTAAGCTTTTTACTTGACTATGTCTATATATTATATAAGGAAGGGTACGTAATAAACCATAGGCCAAAGGTTTTATGTTTAGCATGTAAGCCTAAGGCTCAGACGGGTAGGCCTATATCACCCTTCTTTTGATGCAAACAATAATAGGCTAGGGCTAGGTAGGCCTAGGGCCTAGGCCTAATTGGATTTGCACTATTGCTAGCTAGGCCTAGCCTAGGCCTATATTAAATAGGGCCTCCACAAAGGCCTAGGCCTAGCAGGACCTTTTTCTTGTTGGCCTACCAACGTTTTGCCTCAGGCCTAAATCATTTTGTCACTAGAAACTTGATACAATTCTAGCGGCTGGCGGCTCCAAGCCAAGCTTAACAGGGCAGTTGTTTGACACAACAATCATAGCCTAGGGGCCTAGGCCTACCTAAATGGTGAGTTGTCTGGGGACCTAGGCTGACCCCTAGGAGGCTAGGCCTAGGCCTAGGCCTATCTCTAGAGGCCCAGGTTTTAGACTGGACTGGAGGAATAAATCTGAATCAGAATCTGAATAATTGGGGTGTAGAGACTGGGCCTGGAGCAATTTTAAAGCTAACTAGGCCCTAGCCCTTTAGGCCTATACAAAATACAACTATCTCCTGTTCAGGTGAATACAGCCAAAAGTTCCATTGTCAAGGTGGGGTGGAAGTGAATTTTTTTACTGTTGTGTCTTGTCTAGACCTAGGCCTAGCCTCAAGAAATTAAAGTTGAACCTACTTAGCCTAGGCCCTATGCCTAGGCCTACAACCTACCGTTCTAGTGTCTAGTATTATAATCAGTCTGTTGGTTATGTGGTTTAGAATTCAGAGTGATTACAATTCCTCAACAACAACTTTGCTTACTTAGGCCTACTTCTACTGCCACCGCTCAACGTAAGAATATTTTTTAGCAATTATTATGTTGTGCCGTAAGAATAATTTTTAAGCAATTCTTACGTCCTGTCGTAAGAATATAGGCCTACACTCCATTTATGGGGCCCTACAACTGGTAAAAGTAGGTTAGGGGGGAGAGGTGGGGGCGCAAAGCGCGTTTGTTTTAGTAAAAATATTAATAATAACAATAATATTGTAAAACAATACACGCTTCGCCCCCTTCCCCCCCTCCTTACCTAGGCTTTTCCCATATAAAGACAGTTGAAGAATGGTTGAAGGGCCCCAACAATAAAACTAAAAGTTCCAACATACATACATAGCCAACGCATGGTACAATACGTATGCTTTGTAATGGAACGTGTAAATGTTGACTTACGTTCAGGTAACTTAGGGCCTACGGAGGCTCACAACTTACTTGGCCTTCAACTACATACCGGTATAGGGTAAGGGTACAAAAGTTATGTCTCTTAACTATCTGATTACCATAACCGGCGGTGAATACCTTCCTTCCAGGTAGGCCAGTACCTACTTTACAAGATGCAAAAGCTGATTTGTTTATTAAAAGTTTCTTTAAATCTTGTCTAGAAATGCTACATGCATGGACCTATAGGCCTATAAATGTATTTGCCAATGACCAATCAGTTGCAATACAGAAGTGCCTCTTCATTGTGTATGTAGGCCTAGTTGGTGGGTGATGCTCCTACATGCATTGTAGAATTCATTCAGTCATAGGCTTCATTCTGTAGTCCTCCTTTGTAAATCAGTTTTATAACTGAATAGGATAGATGTTAAACAAATAAATAACACATAAGTTAAATTTTAAGAAATATTAAAATTGAGTTTTTTTAATGGCATAAAGTAGGCCTAGGGCTACCTCAGATTAAAATTCATATACCGTAACGTTTAGAACATAAATGCAAGTTTATTATAAAACAACAACGGGCATTTGGAAAGTTATGTTTTTCATTTGATTTAATATTTGAATAGGTAGGCCTACTAAGGCTTATTATAGGCCGGTAGGCCTAGGCCTGCTGTATGTCTACATTGCTTGTCTTGAATTTTTGTAAAAAAAAAAATATGCATTTTGTTGATTATTACGTAGTGTACCTAGCCTAGGTATATTATTACGTTCGAACGGAAGAATTCAGAGTTTATGTTCTAACGTAAGAATGGCACTTACGTTCGACCAGTTCACTAGTTATGTTTAAAGGCGACCTTTGATCACAGTGCGGTGTGGGCAGGATGGTAGCGGTTTTTGACTTCTGTGTGAGGGTTCGTTGGTTAAAATCACCTTCGAGGTGTCTTTTTTTTTCATTCTATTCTTTATGTTTTTGATAAAACTCCTTTTCGTTTGAAAGTCCTTTTATATTTAAAATAGAAACGTTAAATGGTATGGCCAAGTAGTATTTTGTTTTTAATGGATACGTCCGCATCGAACGTAAGAACTTAACTCCTACGTTTTGATTCTTTATATTTTTGATAAAAACTCCTTTTCGGTTGAGAGTCCTGTATGTTTTAAATAGAAAAGTTAAAAAGGTTAGGTAGGATTTTTTTTGTTTTTATTGGATCCCTTACGTTCCTCCTCTTGTAAAGAAGTATTAGAAATTGTTTTATCTTGGAGGAGCGAATAATCTAAGCTGTTAAAACGCCCTAAAACTACTAATACTAATACTAATGAGCCTGCTATCTAACAATTGTTTGAGTACTAGTTCACTACTGAAAACTTTTGTGTAGTTAACTACTGAAAACTTTTGTGTAGTTTTCCAAAAAAACTACTCAAAGTTTTCAGTAGTTTTTTTTAGTAGTTTTCAGTAGTATTTTTCTGTAAGGGTCGAATCCGGGCCTCCCGAATCTGAGTCAAGCGCTTCACCCGAGCCAACACTGGCGGTAATTATAAAATTAGCTTAGTTAATTCGAATAGACTCCCTTACAAAACCTACAAGACGGTGGAATGCATGTCAAGTCAACATGTAAGCGCACTTGCGTGCAGATGTCAAGTTGAGTGCACCGCAGCTAACCGAACCTGTCACAGTCTGTTAGGATTTACGAGCAGAGCCCGGCAGTAATGGAATGACCTGCCCTTCTCAGAGAAAGAGGCTGTATTATGTTTTTAGGAGGCCGTGCATTCCGGGCTCTGTGTCAGGTTGATGGGGGGTGACGAGATCCAGGGGTGACCAGGCAACACACACAAAAACCAAACATCTGGGTGACTTTCTTACGGAAGAGTTTGCACCAAGCCGATTGAAAGGATCGTCCGGTCAAACGCTACCCACGATTACTAAGACCAAAATCACATTGAATTTGAATTGAATGCATGATGATAGCAAGAAGAGAGAGAATAAGAATAAATAAGCAGTGGCGTGTCCAGGGGGCTCAGGGATCTTGCCCCCCCCCCCGAAATACCAGCTTTAATATTCTGCAAATCATTTAGGTTTAACCAAAAAATGTAATTCATCTATTAATCTATCTTTTTTTCGTTCAGCAAAGCCCCTTAAAACACACGTTGTTTGTCCAAGCCCCCCCCCCCCGCCCGCCACCCCCCGCCACGAAATATATTCCTGCGTACGCCAATGGATATAAACGCCAAATGCAAAATAAATTTGAATGGAATAAGAGTAAATAATAATAATAATAATTGTATTTAAATTGAACACACATTTGTCAAAGTAAATAAATAAATAAATAAATAAATAGATACATACATAAATAAATAAATAAAAAAATAAATAAATAAATACAGATAACAAAAAAATAACTAAGAGGTCAAGGATACCAATCGCAGAAAACAAATCCGTCCATTTCCGCGGGAGTCCACTACGTTCCCCCACAGTTGTCCCCTCTCTCACCACCTGCACGTCTAACATGAGATTTCTTGTTATATTTAGGGTCAAACATTATAGAGGTTTTATATCACCTTCCCCGCCCCTAGCCCACCCCTTGCCCATTGTAAACCCCGTTCTCCCTTCTACCTGACTGTCATAACACTTTATTACTCGATTGTGTGTGATATTTATTACTAACTGGGCTGGTTATATATTTGGCCATGCCAACCAGTGATCAGCCCTGCAGACTAGTCTGCTATTATAGAGTCAAGACGTGGATATAATATGATGGGATGGTTTATGATGGAATGGACAAACTGACACATTCCTCTGCAGATCGCCCTTAGAATATGTTTCGCCTTCCAAAGGGCCTAACCCTAGCTAAACAAGTGTCTCGTAACAGGCGAGTAGCAAAGGCAGGAGGGAATTGTCTGCTCTATATTTTGGGTATGTATAAAGTTGAAATCTTTAGAATAATCTAGTAGGCCTAGTAAAAAATATTTTAGGCGTTACAAAATCGTCATCCAATAAAAATCAGTTCTATACATTTTCTATACATTTTCTTTACATTTGTTTACCACGGAATAAGTAGTATTTTCTTTGAGTATTAATTAATTTTACGTATTATACTTAGCAGAAGAAACAAAACAGGGCAATAAATATGTTCAATTCCAAAAAGCAGAACTTTTCTGTTATTTTGACTCGTTCTTCGCTTTGGATTTAGAAGACTAAACATATCGCAAGGAGGGGTTTGTAATATGCAATGCATAACAAATTACCCTGTTCATACGACCCATTTCCGTTAATTAATCCCATATGTGAACTTTGTTCGTTTACATAACATAGGCCTAGGCCTACAAGTTCATGTTTTTACTTTTGATTATCTTCTTTGTTAGTCTAAATATGAATTCTAAGTCACGAAGATGAATCTTTTTAATAGATATGTATGTTTAATATTACACTTTTTCGTTCACCAATCGCACGCAAGAAGCAAGAACTTTTAAAAGCACGCATAATATTATTATTGTACACCAAAATATTAACTGATAACATGCCAGTGACATAACATAGTCAACGAATGATGTGATAAAAAATCTAATATAATAATAAAACATGGTGAATGTTATCAAACTACAAGCTACATAACGAACGACTAACGAGGTATGGGCTTGAGATAAGATAGGTTAGGTAGGTGGTGATAAGAGAACATTGTTGGCTTAGCTTGATCCAAAGTCCGAACGCTCCTGATAATACTGGGGTTATAGCTCGCGAGGAAATACAGGATACTATGGATTTATAGTTTACATTTTACAACTTCTGGAACAAATCTAGAAAGTTATCGTTTTACAAAGGTGTCCTATGTGTAAGGAGTAAGGACACAGATTGAGATTGGCAGGAACGCATTTGGGGTACCAAGCAATAGAAAAAAATGTGCAGGTGTACAAATGTTTTTCTTAGTGACGACTGACGAACAAGAATAATTACGTTTTGGCACGTAAGGATTATGATCAAATTCGAATAGTACGAATAATGCACAGCTTATGGGTTAGTGTAATGAAATCGAGAGAATGTATACTTATATTTCTTCATTTTAACTGTTAGAAAATTAGTTATGTACCGGATAAAGGACGTTTGCACATTTTAGTGCAATAAAATTCTGGTCTTCCACATGTTACGAAAATATTTTCAGTTTACAAAGGCTCTTGGCCAACCCTATCTTTAACAACCAAAATATATTGTAAAGGAGATCAAAATTTATAAACAAACACAAACACTTAGTAAATTTTAGGAACTTTTACAAGTGTTTTCGTAATTGTGTCAAATTAGTTGTTAGCAATTTTTAATTTCCACTAATAACGTAATGACGTTGGTTGTGTAATATGCAATATGTTTTTATATGCATTGTTAAACGAATGATCGGCATTGCACATAACGTTAAAAAATAAGCCTCTACAAATTGAAATACGAAAATATTTTGAGTAGGCCCTATATATTTTTTTTAGGAAACCCGTTTTAGGGTGCACACCAGTTTTACCTGATGTGCCCCTCTTCAGGTGACTAACTAAGTATATTGGAGTAGGAAATTATGAAGGGATGTCCGAGGGCTGTTTAAGAGGACTCAATCCCTTGCATTTGCATTAACGACTGTGGAAAACCTCGGGAAAAGCCTTCAGTCAGGGTTGCCGTTCTCGACGGGATTTGAACCCGAGACCTCCCGAATCAGAGTCGAGCGCTTCGAGCTAGCACTCTCGGTTTTTGAGTATAGACGATCTAGGGCCTCCTACCCGATTTTTGTTTACTTAGGGCTCATGACATCCTGTATAATTGAAGTTGTTGGTTTTGGAAGGAGGAAAGCAATTTGTCATACGGTGGGATATTCTAAACAAGCAGACCCAACCAGCAATCTAGCATAAATAAATATTATGCTATAATATATAAACAAACCGTACGCATAAACAAATCTAGTTAAAAACCCACAAGAAATCTCGTCGTGAGTTGGAAGAAGTTTGTGTGGGTTTACCATGTGCTTGCTGAGTGCCGAAATTTAAAGGAAATGTTCTGACTGTGGAAAACGTGTAATGAGAAATAAGAATATGTTGAGGAAGTATTTTATCTGTGAGTAAAAATAATTCAAGTGCTTTGTATCAAAAAAGTTTAAAGAAATATTTTGTCTGGATGTACAAAACATGGAAAATTTCCAAAGAAATTTGAGAAGTATCTTGGCTAGATGAAATATGATTGAAGTACCGGTACACCTAAGAACATCAGGACGGGTACATTTTTGGATGAGCGAAGCGAAGACTTCAATTTCACTGACCCCCAAAAAATTTAGCTCGTTTGTTCGCTCTCTACCGGGCAAACGGCATATCCCATCTTGATGAAAATTGGAGGGGACCTTCGAAATCTCTGAAATTAGATCTGTGTTGTTTTTGGGTACAATCGAAGAAATATTTCTCATGAATATCGTACTTTTACGATTTTTTTCGATTTTTTGTGCGATATTTTCGTGCCATTTGGGCCAATTCTGACCAAACGGGTGGGGCTACAACGTTCATATTATACGTGGACATTAAGGTTATGGTGATGTAGTACCTTTTGAAAGAAAAAGTTGAAAAAGTTAGCCAGAATCCATAGAAATAAAGCTTTCAATATAAGTTTTTTACGGTAAATAATAACAATTGACGAGTAACAATAGAAACTTGACATAAATCACCTACAATGCGTAGGCAGCAAAGCAAAGCACTTGCAAAAGTAAAGATATCCCACGCAAACTAAAAACTTTAAAAAAACTCATCCATCAACGCGACTAAAAAAAGCGTTTGCGAAGCTTCCTAGTAATCTCTGAATTGTAGTTGCATTATACATCTGAATGGTTGGGGCGGACTTTTTTAATTTTTGAATTGTAGTAAATAATAACAATGACACCTACGGGAGTGTTTCCCGACTAACCAAATCGAGAAATATACCTAAGAAGTTGAGAAGCATTTTTGGATGGATTAAAAAATGATGCGTAGCCCTAGGGGAAGAATTTTGTCCGTGTAAATATGTGGAAAGTAGCCTACCTACTTTTGTTGCGTGTGCAAAGTTTTTAAG
Organism: Sweltsa coloradensis; assembly: GCA_024449915.1. Taxonomy (NCBI): domain Eukaryota; kingdom Metazoa; phylum Arthropoda; class Insecta; order Plecoptera; family Chloroperlidae; genus Sweltsa; species Sweltsa coloradensis. The sequence continues at coordinate 869,188 of JAMZAV010000506.1, forward strand.
TATTAAATGATGATGCACACTGCAAAAAAAGATCTTAGGAGTATAATAATGTGGGAAAATGATGAAAAAATACATGTAAATAAAAGCATAAATAAATTATAAATAAATATATCAATAAAGTTATGAGGGAGTAAAAATGATGGGAGCAGTATAGGACACATGCGTTTTCGGCAAATTGCTCGCAAATTATTAAAAATTAAAAAATTAGTTTTACGAATTTTGATTTTGTTAAAAACTCCAAAATAATTGTCTAGGCCTATATTCATGTATTTTTTTCTGACTGATTAAGACACAATTTTGAAAATCTATGGCCGCAGGGCTGCCCATGTATGCTTTATTAACAACTTTGCAAAAGTTTCATTTACGTCGGATGCATCTTGGCCGAGCGAATAGTTATTTGCCAACTGCCAAATGTGTCCCATTCCCCCGGACCCAAGGTTGTCAAGTTGGACTTTGCTGACCTGAGAACAGTTCCAACATACGTGGGTGTCGTACTCACACGAAACTAAGTCCACAAGTATTTTGTTAGGTGTGGTTCTTAAATAATTAGGCCCGAGACTAACCTACAATTACACTAGCAAGATCACTCAGATATGCATATAAAAACAGCATGTGTTCATAATCGAAGGACACAACGTGTAATTAGACCCAAAATAATTACGTTTAATTACATCTAACAATGAAGACATTACCACAAAGCAATTAGTATTTAATAATAACAATAACGAGTAGGTGGTAAAATGTAAGGATATTATTATGCATTATGCTGATTAGTGAATTTGGCAGCTAGAGACTCGGTTTCAGTTCTAGTATAATTTTGTGCACGATGCAACGCCAGTATTGTCTTTCATGGATTCACAAACTGTTTTAACAATGTCGATTATTAAACATCGAAAAATTGTAATTTTTATATTATTTGTTATAATATTGTTATATTAATATTTGTATCCCATAATATATGTATAAGTTGTATATGTATTTTGGCATAAAAATCATTCTTGAATGTTTTAATATGTCATGTAGAGCCTATAGTGACAATAATAATCACCTCATTATTAGCACCCCACTGAAAATCAGTTGTGTGACGGAGTGGGTAGACGCTAAATACGGATTTATTTATTTAATTTATTTATTTAATTAATTTAAAATAATAATCAACTGGGGTCACGCTGAAATCATCGGTTAAGACTAAGAGACGATTTAATCTAACACCTGACGTTTTTATTTTCACTTCTGTTCTATTCATTAGAAGTTTTGTTTATATGTACGCTAAGAAAGTTTCTAAGCGAACGTAAGTGGGTGTGTAATCCTACTACAATAGTGCCGAAGTACGTGCTCCAGTATCTTGGCGGCAAGCATATACTTGTCCGTTAATTTGACTGCATTCATTATTATGGTAATGATCAAAACTTGCTACGTCTTTGAATAATGCATATGCATGCATGCTGAGCCGAATTAAACATTGGATGGACTTCACATTATTACTTATAGTCAATTGGTTGATTAACATTTGATTTGACTCCTGAAAGTACTCACTTAAGATGGTAGATGAGTTGAATTAGGCTCAAATTAACGCTTTTTTTTACAGCCAAAGTAATTAAGTATTGCGCGAACAATGCAGAAAATTAATTGGGTGATTTTTATATTTGATTATAAATATACAATAGTAGCTTAAAATTACAAATTATAAACATATTTATTATTTATACACCACACACGTGTGAATTGAACAACTAACCAACGTCTCGATTTCTAAATTCTTCTTTAGTATTCTTTTTCAGGGACATTCATATCCATCGTCAGAGTATGTCAGTGTCTGACGATGGCGTCTCCGAAAATTGAAGACCTAGGAAAGTTGTTCAATAGGCCTACACTCGTTGACTAATATTATATCAGAGTCAAATAGCATCTGAAAATTAATTTATATAGGTCTATATTATATATTTTTTCATAGTAAGGTCGTAATATTTGGTTGTGGCCTTTAAAGTAACCGCTGGACTTTTCCTCGCAAAATGAAATCACAAATTCACATTTAGTAACCTGACAATGAGCACACTAGGGAGGGCCTAGTCCTTATCAAGATTTTTGGGGAAAATGTAATAAGTTAGGCCTAGTTCAGTCATTCGTGCATTCATCCTTTTTGAAAGGTAATGTCAACAAAAAGCGCATGTCGTAACACAAGCAAAGACAGAAAATTATTTCGTTCCCTAAAAATGTAGACATTAACATTATTATAAAGAACGCGTGCTGCCGCGTAACTTCGGTAAACTGTTCATTCATTTTGTTTTCGACTGTACCGGTTACCAGCGTCAAAACGCTCACTTATCTCCCTGACGCGTTGTTGCCCGTAAGACGTGTGTGTGAGCACTATCCGTCACGTCAAGGATAATTATTATTTAAATTTTAAATAATTAGACTTCGCCACTCTACGCTAAACTCTCATCAATTTCTTTCACGCTCGTCCACTCTGCCAAATTCATTTTCTTCGACTACGGTTTCGTGCATTCAGAAAGCACGTGCGGTCGGAATTATCATTGCATGAACATTTTTACTAATTCACCATTGCAAGCTTGTCAATAATATTGAAAACAAAATTGTACGGTTTAAATTTAATACTTTTCTGAAATTACTTTTTCAAATCACCAAGAATACTGATCGATCACTTTGTTTCATTTTCTCTTGTCAAGTCTGTGTTTTCATTAAAGTTTGACTAATTAATTTTTGAAGCATTATTATAATTTCTTCTATGCCTACTTAAGTTTTTACTCAACTAACTTCAAATTTAAATTTCCTCTGCATATTCACGATTAACTTATTTGTATGGGCTTAATTCTTGATACATGGAATTGAGAATTATAGTTTGTTTGTTGTTTACGAGTTTTAAAGCTATGAATCGCCTTTCAAAATGTATTGTTTTCTACTTAAAAATGTGACCTAGGCCTATGCGAATTCTTTGGCACGACGAAGGTAGGCTACCATAATAGTCAGCCATATTAGCCTAATAATTAGCATAACGAATAACGATACACTTGTCATTGTTGTTTTAAATTCTTCTCGAACATTAACAACTTCTTCAAAAACGAAAAAAAAAGCATAATGGACGTTAATTATTTCTGCCTAATAAGCAGTCATATTTATTTGATAATTATGTATTACGACCGAATATAGAGGCGTGATGTTTCGAATGCACGTCGTGCAAGGCAAGGTCTGGTGGAGGGGGGCTGGGCCTCGGGCGCCTGGTTATACAAAACACTAAACTCGAGACGATTTACAACGAGTGGGTTCTCTCTCTCTCTCTCTCTCTCTCTCTCTCTCTTTGAAGCAGTGTTGCATGAGCGAGCGCGGTTTACACTTTATGTTAGTTCGTCGAGTCGCATCTTATAGACAATCAATCTATTTTCAATCTAGTTTTTTTTTTATTCAAATTTGCAATTAACCACAAAAACACTTTCGTCGTTTTAAACTTTTAAATGCGAAAAACTTTTTTTGTTGCATGATTCACTTCGAAGGCTACAAAAATGGTCAACATACACGACGATTTTTTTCAAACTGCCATTGAAAATCATAATGATTCTTGTCATTGTAGCATGTTTTTTGCAATTTAAAATGCATGCACTTCCAGCCTTTGTAATTAGGCCTATGTGATGCTTACAGTTTTTATAATATTAATGCTTACAATTTTACTTTGATTACTTTTCAAATTTGTAAGATTTGTAAATTGCACCTTACATTTTTTCTTGTACTGTATTTCAAGCTACAAACGAGTGTTGCCAATCGTCTTCGAAATAGCTGTATTTGCTAAATAAATAAACAGTTATGTACTAATAATACAAAAAATAATAATAATACTCTTAATATTGTATGTTTAGACCTATGTTCATTCAAAACACAAAAGCACAGAATTATCAATCAGTGAGAGTGAACAAAATAACAATAGATTCACAAATTGAGCTCCCAAGTCAATCCAGACAAATATGTATGAATTTATCTTTTTTTTTAACGACTATCCTATTCAGGGTACACAAACTTATTTACAAATATATTTTTGAAAGCAATTCTCTTGGTGTCTCAAATTAATGTGTGAGTAATTGGAAAACGGACAGTCAAACAAATTATTTCTTAAACCATGCATAAAATTTTAAGTTATTAGTCAAGTGTTGATGCAATTTTAAGTGACAACTGGTAGCGAAACTAGGCAGCATGTATTCATAAACTCTACCAGTATTATACGGTCGAGTCGCGGACGGCTAGGCTATAAATATCAGTACCGGTAAGTCAAGCAAGTAAACTGTATACCGGTACATGCGGATGATTTCATTTCGCATTTCATCCAAGAAAGTTTAAAATGTCAAAATAAAATATTTCAATTTGTCAAAGGGAAAATTGCCTAGTTGGTTTTATAAACAAGTTAGGCTGGTTTAATAATAATAATTGTGCTGATTATCGTTGATGAATTAAACGTTGGTAATGGTAAAATAAAGTAAGAGCCAAAGGGGTATGCCTACCTACTTAAGAGACATGGAATATACTGCCAACGAGGCATATTTTAAAAAATATTACCAGGGTTTAATTACGATTACGTCTTAAAACTATAGGCTAATTAAAAATAAACTGAATCATTTATGAGTTGTTAAAAAGTTATGCACAGTCTCTATTATGACAACATTTCCACAATTTACAATGTATTCTATAGTATGAACTTAGGTAGGCTAATTACTAACAACACATTTTCTATATTGTATGGCAATTTATTGTAAGTTACTAATTAATATTTTCGTATGAAAATGTGTTCTAGAGATATCATATGAACAACATATTTTATCTCAATATATTATTACTGGTGCAAACTGCATCCCCGTAGGTCAATCGGTGGAGCTTCAAAGTGATGACACTTGCAAAAAAAAGTTAAAAAACAACACTTTTATTTTCCATAAAAACCTTGGCCAGAGTTCATCCTACAAACCTTCATTGAATTGAACCTATAACTCACTCACCCTGTATAGCTTACTGGAGCTTACTCACTCACTCATTTATCTCTCTCACTCACTCACTCACTCACTCACTCACTCACTCACTCACTCACTCACTCACTCACTGCTTCAACTCTACACCCTCCATAAAGACGAGCTCTGATTGGCTAATAGCTAATGACTTTTTCTTTTGAAAATTTTGACAGTTTCAAACTTTTAAGTGAGTCGTTCCAAAGTTGTTATGGACGCGAGGAAATAACTTTAGTCAGTTTCGTTACGTAGAGACGACACTAACGCAGTGTGCGGTCGTGCGGTAGACTGAAGAACCACTCTTCGCGACGTGGAGGAATTGCAATTATGTACTCGACCGTACTTGGTTCTCGTAGTAGAGATCATGGGTTGTACTTCGGTACTCTACTACTCTGATTTCAGACCTTTCACACTAAATCTTGAGACGAAATATCTTAAAAGCAGTTTAAGACTGTTTGGTTGTTTGTAATTTGTATAGTGCTTAGTGGATATAGGTCAAATAAGTGAAGTTCGGTAAAAACTGGATATCGAATATTCGATTTAAAGATTTAAACAAGAAAAGAATATCAAAACTACCATGTTCAGGTCAGTGAGGGTAATGATATAACATTTTATTTCATACTTTAAAACTACAAACAAAAGTTGAAGGTACGTAAGTAACTTATATAAAACATATTTATAAGATAATACTTAGATTTTGAAAATTGTCCTAAAAGCAATTGAATTTCAAATACAAAAATGATCGGATGGTAATCACTTTTAAAGTCAGTCTCTTCTATCCTCATGAAGACTCAATTTTGAGAAAAGAGAAACGTGTTTTGGAAAAACAAGTTTTAAAATGCGATTGTTGCAATCACAATCAGTTGGTGGAAATTTTATGTTGGTCCTATGTGCTAGTACACCCTCGATCAGAAGTAGATCAACTGCTGGGTATAGTAGATACACTAGACCCCTTGATTTACTTATGTACGATGCTGTACCTGCTATGTTCTTATCCGTAGACCTACATCTTCTCAAACACTTAGCTGTTTTTGTTTCTTGTCAAGTTGGGTACACTGTTTCATGCGGGCTAATTTCTTATGCAATTTAAAATGTCAGACAGTTAGGCCAGTACCAGGGTACTGGTATAATAAATTGATGACATGATTAGTGATGTAGTAAATTCTACTCTCTACTAGTATAATAAAATAAAGTATGTGTTTATTGTCTACCCACTCAGGTAGGGCTAATAAAGATTTGTTCAGTGATGTGCACTTCATAGGATGAGCGTAGTGAACGAAGCGGAAACTAAAAAAAGAAAATTACTCGGGTACATCAGCCAAGAGGCTACTCCGTCCGATCTTGTTGAAATTTAAAAGAACCTTCAAAATTTAATAATTTACACCGGCCTGCTAAGGGGTATTTTCAGAAAATAATTTGTCATGCAAATCGCATATTAACGAAATTGATATGTTAGGCCTATTGTTTTTACACCTATGCTAGGCAACTTTGTCCTCTAAGTCTGATAAATGACATGATACTCAGTTATCATAAAACTTAAATTGGTGAGAATCTTAAGTTGACATTCACCGTCAATCCATTGGGTAAAGGAACGTTTCAAAATCGATCACGAATGCACAATTTTGTGTCTCGCTGCAAGCTCGCTCTCCGTGGTAGAAATACGAAGGTGCGGGGCAGCGAGGTCATATAGATCTCGCAACAGTTAGGCCCTATAGCCATACGCGTTTTCACATGCTTGGATGTTGGAAGCATGGTATTGCTACAGAGATGACTACTAAATGCTAAAAAGTTTATTATAAAATATTAGTATTGTATTTCTATTTGGACAAGAAGGCATACAATCGATAGTCCAAAAAGGTTCATCAATTCTCACGACTGTAAAAGATGCCTACGAAGTATCTTCTTAGAATGTTAATAAGAAATGTATCATTTTCTCGCAATTTGAATTTCGAACCTGATTTCAAATTTGATCATTGTTTGTGTACTTGTCTGAAAAAGCCAATTTGCATTCGAAATTTTGATATGCCTATTACATTTCACGTAGTTTTTCTTCAAGAGCTTCTAAGTTCTAAGTTAAATACGAGTGCGTCTTCTGTCCGTAGGTGTTTCCTAAGACTATGAATAATACCGAAGAACTTGGCAACAAGAACAATACTGAGTCACAACATAAGAGAGATGCAATGAACGAAACAAACCGTGGATGAGCGCCAGAATAACCAGATGGTAACATTCAAACAATGAGAACAGCGAGACGCAATGGCTGTGTCCTAAGACAAGGCAGATCAAGATACTACTGAGTACTGATTACATACATCAAATAACAACCAAAATCTCACATTTAAATATCCTTCAAATAAAGTCTAAACATGTTTTTAAATGCTACACAAATTAGTTTGTAACTCGCAGAGGATACTTAGAAATAGACCGATACCGGTACTTAGTGCAATATGCCTAGGCCTAGGCTTACCGGTATCTTTAACAATGTAAGGCTCCGACGTTTAGAGTTTTTAGAGACAATTCGAAAGTTTCGATTTCATAGAACTGAGATCAACTCAAATTTTACTTGAAAGTTGAATTGATTGAAATTTTAAATATGCCTAAATACATAGGCCTATTTAAATATTATTAAAATGAGTTTACAGTGTAAACTGTTTTGAAAGAATTTTTTTTTAAAGATGAAGAAACTGAAAAGCTCTGTTGGCTCTTTTGTGAACTATTACTTTTACCTAGACATATAATATATTTATTTTTTAGAAGATACAAGTAAATCGCATTTATTATGGTGGGGCAATAAGGATGGGAAATAAATAATACATACAATGTTTGCATTCATATCAAAGGTTAGAGTTATAATTAAAAGTGTTTTACTGTTTACCGCACAGATTGGTAGCTCGGCTAGTAGTTGGAAGAGGGTAAAATAGAGTAAAAAGTGGCGTAAGTCTAATCGACTACACTACAGTAACTGCTGACGTCGTAAATGGCAAGATTCCAGGAAATTAACGGTCAAGAAAAACAATGGAGCTTACAGTTTTTTCAACGTCATGATTCAACCCGACAATGAGAAAGTAGTGACAAGAAAAGTTAGCGATGCTGGATGTTTGAATATAGAAAATTTGAGACTCGGTTAGGATGTGCATGGACGATTGAGCTTCGGATGAAGAGGCAATATTTATTATCTGTATAAAATTACATTTTAATATTGGATGCAATGACAATGAAAAGAGCAATCAAACAAAGTTCAAAACACCACAAAACGCAAATATGTTTTTACTTTTTTAGTTTTGTTTATTTGGTAAGACAGGCGTGGGAAAATTTTCATTCATAAACAGAACAACGCCTGAGTGTAACAATTTACGTGGGAGAATTGTTAAAAAAACATACATTTTAAAAGTTATTTGAAAAAATCGACCACCATCTACACAAAACTGTTGTAGGCCTATACCTGTAAGGTGTATAAATTTCAAATTTCAAATAATTCCTAAATGGGAGGACAGATCCAGCCACAGGCAAGGGTGGGAAGGAAGGGGGGGGGTCTCACGTCGACGTCCAGAGCTCGCCTCTTGTATCGGGGAGTGTAGGCCTACCCTACCTGAATTCAAACACTGTAAATTAATTAAAAGTCTAGTACAAGACTCCAATTAACAAACTATTTATCTACAATGAATGACACTAATGAGTGAGTGTGAATTACAATGTTTACTGTCTGTGAACTTCTGTGAGAATTGTGATGTTTCTTATGCTAGTTTCTTGAGGTAGGTAGGTGTAGCCAACATAACAAAGCATAAGGGGCACGAGTTGCTGATAAATAACTACGTAAAGTAACCAGTCAGTATGTCCCGGTACTTCATCTCAGTTGATAAATTAATTTATCACCTAAACAATAGTAGTTAGCAATAGTAGATATTATGATTATGCAAAAATAGGCGAACAGATCATTTTTAACGTGCAAGAAAAATATATTTTTACTTTTAAAAGATTTTGTCTTGCCTAAAAGTAAATTTTGAGTACCTACTTTTAACACTTTCTTTGTTTTGTGGTAAATATCGGTTTGGTACCTACTATGACACAAACTCTCCACATTTTAAAAATTAGGGTTTTGGTGGGAGGAAAATATTCTAAATTAAAATATTATTTGTACGCTCAGTGGCGTAGGAACCGGGAGGGGAAGGGGGGGAATGCCCCCCAAGTTTGGTCCAGGGGGGGGCAAAACTAACGTGATTTAAATATGAATCCCAGAATTTCTGTAGTAAATAATATGCACTTACAGTACACTTATACAATTCGACAGTCACCTTGGTAAAACGAATATGTTTGCCTGTATGCTTCGTCATTACATAAAAAAATTAGGTTAAAATTTACTAAAATGGGCCACTTTACGTTCATTTTTTTAGTTTTTAGATCGCAGATAGTTGCAGTAAAACATCGTTTACAGAGTCCGAGTGCAGTTAAAACATGACGAAATAACTGTAGTATGGTGAAAATGTTTTTCGCCTTCGGCGAAAGGGCCTCCGGCGGCTGGGGTTTCGCCCCAGACCCCAGCTACCGCCCACAAAATCTTCTAATGGATTTGCCCCCCCCCCCCCCCCACAACTTTCAAAAAGTTCCTACGTGCCTGTTTACGGCCCTCTATACCCAATCACAACTTCGGAAAGCTTTGACAATCTACTGTTATTGGGATCGAACCCAAACCCTTACGTTTCTCACTTGGCAACTTTTTTTTCTCTTCCCTGAACAAACGAACAGTCACATACGGTAGGCCTACATTTATAAAAATAATAGTAAAACACGCGTTATAGGCCTCGTCTTTATCTTCAATAAATATTTGCACAGAATGATGAATCACGCGTTCATTTGATAAGAGTGAAGGCGCTGACAGTGATGGCAGTTTCAAGTTATACTCTTAAAAGTCAAAAAAATAAACCTGATGATTCGTGGCTCACGTATAGGATTGCCATGAGAATCAATTGCTCGGGATATTTCGCAAACCTGTGTGGGCTAACCTCAGAAAACAAGGGGCCATCAAAGTCCAACTCGCAACCTTCTCGTGGTTTGGCCCGTGAGTAGGGGAGTTTCACTCTCTAAAACTAATGGCGAGCTCTGGGTCGTCGTCGGAGAACTTTCCCCTTTCCTTTGACTACCTCCACGACGGCGACGACAATGACAACACGGACGGATGACGGCACAGACGAAGACGACCACGACGTGGGGAAACCCCTGCCCTCCCCATTCGCTTGTGGTTGGTTCTGACCAGCACAGGCCTGTCCACCCCTTGTCACCCCGCGTCTCCCCTTACGTTCCTCCCATTGGAAGAAAAAAAAGTATGCATGGGGTAACTCACACTTATAGAAATCATTATTTATTTATCTTCTTCATTACTTGAGGCGCGAATAGTCTTAGCTGTTAAAGCGCCCTAAAAATACTAATACTAATTCTAATCAGAAAACAAGTCATTTTAGTAAAGTTAGGAGTAATGCGCGAGACCGGCAATTGATAAGCCCGGGATCGATACCCCGGCTGAGATGGATTTCAATCATATCGGCGCTGACACCGTCGACGAGTGGACAGTGACCAATCAGAGAATTTGAATAGAAAACCCAGCCCAAACAGGTTGGACACGATTCCAACCTCGGGCTGCACCAGAATCGACAAGGCTAATTCGGAACAATCATAGAATTTATCTTGTGCCTCGTTGATGGGACGACTCCAAAGTCACCGTATTGACATTCCTAAGTCAAGAATTGATGGACCAAAGTCCAAGAAATTAAAATATTCTGACTGAAGTGGGATTCGAAATCAGAGACCTTCTGCATTGGAAGCAGGGAGACTAACCAACCACATGACCAACGAGCCACACTTTTGATTTATTTACATCTGACGCCTAGTGTACATCCCTCCCACTCCCACTCCCGCGTACCACAGTTTGCCGCTCGCAGCGAACCTACCGTCAGACTGCGCATCCATCCTCCATCCTCACTCACCAAACTAAAATAGTTTAATCTGTGCTTTCGGCTGGCTGGCTAGCTTGCTTTCACCAACGTGTTAGCTCTAGCCTGCCGTAGTCGTCGTATGCTTTGTCCGTCCGCATGAACGAACGACCTTCAAAACATACTCGCCCGCTCTTAGCCTGCCTGCCTGACTGCTAACCAGCTCCGCTTCAGACTAAACGAGTTAAAAACTAGACCCGCACCTGCGAGCCAGTTAGCACCTTAGAGCCTATTGTCAAAACTAGCAGCAATAAACACTGCTCAAATTGATTCGGTTGTCAAATGAACGATTATATTTATAATCACACTTACAAAGTTTGCAGATATGAGGGAAATCGTTTTTTCAATATCATTTACACGCTAACACAAGTTGATGGGAATGGGACATAGACATGCTCGTTACACCACAAGTCATTTCACACCCAACTTCAATCACACATGTGCTCATGTGTGCACATGTGCACACATAGGTGCTTTAGAAAAAAAAAGTAAGAATGGCAAAGGATGGCTCCTCCACTACATAGAACTTTTCTAAACTGATCATACCAAAGTAAATTTAGAATCTGTGAAAACCCTAAACAAGTACCGTTATAGGCTACCGCTACATATTATGGATCATGGTTCTGATTTACCATTAATATTGTACGCCCATATACTATACGGTTTCCTGGAAATGTAAAATATGAAAAAGAATCAATCAACAAAAATGTATAAAGGAATGGAGAAACTGCATTCAATATTTTACAATAGCCGTATCGGGGGTAGGCTCCTACATCTCCCCCCCCCCCCCCCCCCCCCCCCCCCCCCCAAAAAAAAAAAAAAAAATAAATAAATAAATAAATAGGCCCCTATATATTGAGACATTGTGCTAATTTTAATGTAGGCATACTTGGATTAAAAATGTAGGCTATGCCTAACATGTCAATGAATAAAGCCCCAATGTTTTTTGAAAAGCCTGGATAGATCAAAAATGAAAGGTTTTATTGGAGACTCAGTGATATTCCTTTTCCGGAAATTTGCACCAACAAGTAAATGGCTAACAAAACACTAGACTACAACTACAACAATTAACCTTAACTCAACGAATGGTCCTTTACTTTTTTAAATTTGATAATATATTGACCATGTGCCAAAACTACTCATGAAAGTAGGCCTATGAAAGAAACAATACAAAATATTGCAAAGATCTACAATCCTCCAAAACTGTCGACAAAAAAAATAAGGGGGCCCACTTTTAAATAGAAGCCATAAAAGAAAAATTTAAAAAAATTCCTAACCAACGTATCAATTCAAAAGCAAAACCATTTTCCCAAAACTGAACATGCGAATTATTATTGATACGCAAAAAACAAAGCCTTCAAAAAAACAAAACAATAAACACTCCACATCCCAAATAATTAGCTTTGTATCCGCATCTAATCTCCCCTACGGCAGAGCCCTTGCTAAGCAGTTACCCTATCAAAGGTATTGTAACCTAGCTGCTTTTCAATGTGTGGTGCGTGGTAGACAAATATCAGTCAAGCTCTCGGCAAAGTCCTGTATTTATCCCCCGTAAGATTCCCAATAACATAAGCCCGAGCTATTTATATATACGCTGAATTGTAAATGAACAGTACTAGTAGTATCAACAGAAGGTGGAAGATACAGATGGCGCACAGGCGGCATTTTACAAAGGAAGCGTGCGGGCTATTTATACATGTTTAACAAAATTAAAAATTATCTTTAAACAAGTGTTGTATTGCCACCTAGGTATTTGTTCTAGCATAGAGGGCATTGTCGAGAGTAGCCTAGTGGCTTCCGATGACACATTCTGGTTTCGCAGACGATAGAGTAATCCGAGTTTCAAAAATTATTTCTTTGAAATGGTGGTGTCAGCATCACAAGTGAATCGTACAACCTGCACTGCATGTGCTCTTACTAAGTGGTTTGTTGGGAAATCGATTTGTGGATCTTTTCAAATGACGAAATAGCTTGATTAGCCTAGGTGCGTTTGAAAACGTTGATTTAAGATTAATGTCTAGAAAATTATAACACTTATTTTTTTAATTACAGTATGACAAAGAGATTATGAGGCGGCCCGAAGTACCTATTGTTTATAGAATATGGCGTGTGTGTATATTATAGCCGTAGCCGTTGTTGTACAATAGACCCTTAATCCCATTTGCACGTTTGTCATTGTAAAACGGTAAGTAAACGAGATATAAAAATAGATTTAGGGGGGGGGGGGGGCGGGGGGGGGGGAATACCATCCTCCCTTGGTCGACAATATTTTACTTTGAGAAAATTTTGGATGATAGACAAAAATAACAGATTTAGTGGGATGGATAGAATTTGGCCTGTAAAGTAAATTGTTCAGTCAGCTGTTTACAAATTCCAAACAAAATAAAAGCCTGAAGGCCTGCATACAAAAGATTAAAAGATTAAAAGTGTCAAAGTGAGACACTTCATCTCACAGCCGTTGAGTCCCCGCAATAAGAGGCAACAACCGTAGGGAGCAAGTTCGCACATTTTATTTTACAATATAAGCCAAACGAAATTCCGGGCGTCTCAATATCACACGCGAAGATTAGACCGTAATTAAAACTTCCGGTCCGACTGTAACACACTTAATAACTGAAACGTCCTAATTTGTGAGCCCTAGACTAGCGGCAGCTGTTGCCTACTAGCACGTGGTCAGTCAGAACAATATGTGAAGTTTTATCCAGGTCTACTTTATCAAAAACACTTAGGCCCACATCCTGAATTTACTACAATCAAGAAAAATAGCAGGGGATCTGAATACGGCTTAAAAAGTGTCGGGGTTCAATTCTTCTTTATGTAAATTTCTTTAGATAGTAGGCCTATTTCATTTTGGCAAAGGTGCGAAATTACAAATACGTTTAGGCTTAATACTAATATGTATACCAAAATTACAAACAAAAAAACACGTGTAGAAATATACAATAGGCCTAATTATTCCATTGTAAAACAACAAGTGTTGCCGCCAAATTCAAAACACACAATAAACTCAAAAACAAATAGGCCCCTACCTACCTACCCCGAAATTCGCAAATATCTTGAGAGATGTGAATCATTAGTCAGACCTATTGTCCTTAGCTACAAAACCAGATGTAAACAAAATCGCCATGAAAATAACACATCTCAAGGTGTTGCATGAAAACGACCTTGAAAAAAATAAATTCCCACAGTTTCATTGACCCCTATTAAAACTCCATCTACAGTTCTTCAACCCTAAACACACCCCTCTTTTTATCGAGAGACTTTACAGCGGTCATCTCCCACAAT